>OX422211.1:664349408-664606908 GCA_949130495.1 Sambucus nigra | reverse complement strand
TTAATGTCGCATTGCTACACTGCTAGGATTATCATTTCCATCTTTGGGGAGTGAAAAGGAAGGGTAAGCAGTAGGAGTGGGATTCTAAGCAGAGGGTCTGGGCTAAGAGGATCAAGTCAGGTGATGGTAGTTATAGGAAAGGCCATCAGGTCCAGTATCGTGCTCCAAAGGTCTAGCAGGGCCAGAGATAGGGGCAGCCTCGTCAGGTCTACCAGGGACAAAGGTTGGAAGATTTAATAAGGAGATTTTTTAAATGTGGGGAGCAGGGCCACATGCGGTGTGCATGCCCAAATAGGTTTAGGGGTCAGAAACAGGATGCCCAACAGGAGCACCATCTACCATAGCTTCCAGTCCCACTAGTAGTTCCAGCATCGATGCCTCTATAAGGGCAGTTACAGTTTGAGCGTGTCAATAACATTCATAGACTAGTTTTGTCACAAGCATTTTATGGTATGTTTCCTACCCATGGTCACATGGGGTGGGTATTTTTTGACACAAGTGTGTAACACTCTTTTGCTAACACTAGATGCACATGCCAAATGGGATTAGTGGATATAATGTCTGATATTATTATGATCGTAGATACGAGTTTAGGTATTGGGGCTCTCGTCCATTCCATCTGTAGGGTAGTAGGTGTGGACATTGGGAGGTTATGCTTGGTAACAAATTTTCTCATTTTAGAGTTGTACGAGTATGATATTATTCTGCTTATTGACTGGTCAACAACGTATAGAGCGATGGTGTCTTATTATAGTAGGACTATCGTGTTTGCTACTCTAAGGTAGGATATATTTTTTATGGTGATGCCTTATCCCGAGGGAGGTCCGAGCACTCATTTCTATTACATTGATGAGGAGAATTTCGAGGCTATTATTATCTCTCTAGATTTGATACATGTGGTTAGCGATTTTTTTGATCTATTCATAGAGATACCAAGGTTATCGCTGAGACAATTGATTAAGTTTGTGATTTCCTAGCATCGGGGACGAGGCTGATAGCACGTAAGTTGTATCGTATGGCTCCTTTAGAGATGCGGGGTTGAGAGATTAAATTATATTTCTTTTGGAGCAGGTTTTCATTCATAGGAATACCTCACCTTGTGGTTCCCCAGTATTGTTTGTGAAGAAGAAAGATGGGTCGTTGAGGTTGTGTATCGATTACTAGAAATTTAATAAGGGCCCAATTTAGAACAAGTATTCGTTATCACGTATTGATGACTTGTACAATCAACTGAAAGGAGAAACCTACTTCTTGAAGATTTATTTGAGATCAGGGTACCGTCACTATGCATTAAGGAGTAGGATGTCCCTAAGATTGCATTTTTATGAGATACTGGTCTTATAAGTTCAGGGTTATGCCGATTAGCCTAACTAATGCATTAAAAAATTTCATATATCTCATGAACCGAGTGTTCAATGATTTATTGGATTAGTTTATCAGTCTCTTCATTAATGACATCCTAGTTCATTCTAGGACATAGTGCAAGAATGCGGAGTATTTCAATATGGTTCTTCAGACTTTGCAGAACCACCAGTTGTATGCCAAGTTTGAGAAGTGGCGATTTTAGTTACGGGAGGTGCAGTTCTTGGGTCATATACTCTTCCAAAGGTAGATTTTGATGAATTCAAGTAAGTTTTCAATGGTGAGGGAGTGGGACTAAACCATGACACCGAAGGAGGCTCATAATTTTCTAGGGTAACAGGTTACTATAACCAATTAATCAGAATATTTTCAAAGATTGTGATTCCTTCGATGAATTTAGCTTGTAAGGGAGTACCTTTTGTTTTGAATAACCATTGTCAGATATATTTTGATGAGCCAAAGGATAGGTAGACTTCAGCACCAGTGCTCACAATGCTTATAGGAGGGGTGGAGTACTTTATTTTAATCGATGCATCCTTACGGGGACTTAGGAGAGGGCTACAGCGGGATGAGAAGACCATAGCTATTATATCTCACAAACTTAAGCCCCCATCGGAAGAACTATCCCATGCATGACTTGGAGTTAGTGAATTTTTTTTCTTGAGGATGTGGAGGCATTACTTATAGGGGATAAGTTCCTATTATCTACGGACCACAAGTCACTGTAGTATCTTTTAACATAAAAGGAGCTGAATATGAAGCAACATAAATGGCATGAGTTCATGCATGATCGCCAGTTTTATATTTAGTGTCATCTAGGAAAAGATAATGTGGTGAAAGATACCTTGATCAGTATGCCTCTGGGGCTGTTAGTGGTAGGTTGGAAGACGAAGTGGAATGAGCTTTGTCAGGAGGAGTAGGTAGTCCAGGCCTACATAGCAATGATGACAATCACACTCGAGATCATTTTAAGGGTTATGAAGGCAGGAGTAGGGGATCCTTAATTTCAAGAGAGGATATGATGGTTATTAACAGACGAAGTAGAGTCCTAGTCAGTTAGTTCTAAAAGTGGCTTACGCTTCATTGGGAGATTGGTTGTCCCAGACGACAAGGAACTAAGATCTGCAGTTATGTAGAGGGTGCATGGGTCAAGATTCTTGGTGCATCCCAAAGAAGATAAGCTATATGAGGATATGAGGAGGCAATATTTGTGGGAATATATGAAACGGTATGATACGTCACAATATTGGATATTTATGCCTATTATTCTTATGTGTTCTTTCACTTTTGTGTTCCTTAATTCCAATTTTAATCTCGTTGTCCAGAAAACCTTTTTTATGTATGCTTATATGCTTTGCGAGACATAATTGAGCTTTTGTTGGTATTGGAATGTGTAGTGTCATGATTGATTTCTTTAGACTATGTTCCATCATTTGTTGTAACTTTAAGGGCATTTTAAGCTAGAGCCATTTCGGTAATGCCGGTTTTCTCCATTTTGAAGGTCAAATTTCCCTAGAAAACAAAGCCTCGTCGATCGCCCCTTGGACCCTGGTTGACCAATATTTTATTTTATGCCTATGATGGAAGGTAATGAGATTAACTTAGTACCCCCATTCGATCGGTCCCTTGGCCCCAGTTGACCGGGCCCTTCAGATATTCGGAACTTTCCTTTTTTACCTTTTCTTTTAAACCAACTTATTTTATATATATATATATATATATATATATAATACTATATGAAATGATCAAAACAATAGTTACAATTATTAATCAAATGTATTAAAATCCATTTCTACTACATTACTTCAAGGATATATTAAGGATCATATTTAACAGAACGATGCTTAACAAAAAAAATTATCACCTATTATTTCAGGTTCAATTACTATATCCACAGGGTCCAATCGTGAAACTGTTCGATTTCGAATCCCTTATTCTACCCTCTTTATAGCAGTCGTTAAATTCCTCAGTTCTAAATTTTAAATCATAAATCCAATAAATAGATCTTTCATCACATCACATGAGTTTGTTATTGTTGAATAGTACATTTTGCAATCAAACAGGCAAACACATTCATTGGAGGATAAAATTCTTTCAAAAAGAATTTGTTCCTTACAAAAAGGCATATTTCACCTTGTATCTTTTATATAGTCTCATATCTTTTAGAGTCTTCATAATTTAGTTAGTTTTTAATATCACATTTTAGTTAGTTTCTAGGCTAGGTTTTAGCTCTGCTAGGGGTTTTCCCATTTTATATCTAAGTAACACTATTAGTCTTCATCCTTATCTATTTAATCTTTATTTTCTTATTTTCTTGCTTTTTAAATCTAGATTATTTCTTTGTTACTTTCTTTATTTACTTACTTTTCCTTCAATTCATGTCATTTATAATGCTTTGTAGCTAACCTAGTTTTGGTTGAGATGGCTAAACTCACCTTGGATTAATGGGTTACTTTGATTTGGTGATGGATTAGATGAATTTAAATGGGTTAGGTTGTTCTTAATTTTATGCCTAGGAGATTTAACAGTGTATATTATGTATGCATCGTATTTATGACCTTGCGTGTGTAATCTTAGGGATATTTGTTGACACCAAAATCGTAGTAGGATTTTATGAGAATTTAGGGGGTGGCAACTTTAGATTTTATTAATTGATGAATTGATATTTAATCTTGCTAAACTTGTATTTCTATGTAACCATTTATACTAATTATCCCGAGGTGAGGGATATTATTCTTAATATATAGTTCTTACACCTTTTTGTTAATCTTAATTTAAATACATGCCTAGATTAATATTTATTGTAATCATCACCTTTTACACTTTTATTCCTGAAATAATAAATCAATTAATGTCTAATAATAATTCCCAATGGATTTGATACCCGGACTAGACATTATACTCCCGCAAAGAGTAGTAATAGTTTAGACTTTTTGTATAGTGGTGGGAGCCGAAAATAATGACCGATGTAGGTAACATAAATCCCGGCCTTCTCGCCTATGTTATCACGAGGCATATTAAAGTTTGTCTCCATTGCACCACTTGTCAGATGGTGAAGTTTGATTATCAGAGACCAGTTGGGGTTTTTTAGCCATTGGAGATTCTAGTATGGAAGTGGGATAGTATATCGACAAACTCCATTACGGGGTTACCGACAACACAAAGGGTTCATGATTCCATCTAAGTTATTATGGATCGATTAACTAAGGTAGCTCACTTCTTACCTGCTTATGTGGATTATACGATATGGAAGTATGCCCAAATTTTTATTGTAGAGGTTGTAAGACTATACATATTTCCACTCAATATTGTTTCTAATTGGGATAAGATATTTGTGTCCCACTTTTGGCATAGTTTTCAAGAGGCGATGGGGATGGAGTTGCATTTAAACACGGCATATCACCTGCAAATCGATGGGCAGATGGATAGGGTGAATAAGATGTTGGAGGATATGTTGAGGAAATGTATTCGAGATTTTAAATGTAGTTGGAAGCAGTATTTATCGTTGGTAGAGTTTTCATATAATAACTCGTACCAGTTTGCTATTGGCATTGCATCTTTCAAGGTTTTGTATGGGAGACCTTATCGTTCGCCCTCAAATTGGTTAGAGGTAGGGGAAATAAGATTCTCGGGAAGAATGTGATTGAAAATATGTGGGAGAATATTGACTTAATGAGGAGTCATATTCGGGTAGCTCAGGATCGTCGGAAGGGTTGTGTCAATGCGAATCAAAGACATCTAGAGTTTGATGTGGGGGATTAGGTTTTGTTGTGGGTATCTCCCATTAATGGAGTGATGCAGTTTGGGAAGAAAGGAAAGTTGGCTCTTAGGTATTTGGGACATTTTCCCATCATTGGGAGGGTGTAACCGATTTCATATAGGCTTTCCTTACCGAAGCCTTTGTAGTGGTTTCACAATATGTTTCATATGTCATCAATTAGGAGGTATCTTGAGGATGACTTGGCTTACCGGCATATAGCATTCGAGGAGATAGACTTAAAATCAAACATTTCTTATAAGATACATGTTGCCATTTTAGGCCATAGCGAGCAGAAGCTTTGGTCAAAGGTGGTACCGTTAGTGCGTGTATAATGGGGACACCACAATATCACTGAATTGATGTGAGGGCATGCGATCAAAGTTATATGAACCTTTTGATATTTGTATAAAAACATTTGAGGCTTTAAATATTTTTCTGGTTTTTAAATGTTTTGAAAAAAAATAGATTTTCCCAAGTCTATCTAATGGCACTAGACATGTCGTCCGAATGAGGTCATTTTTATCATTAGAACATGAATCGAACGAGCTTAATATTCGATTAGTTGTGCCTTAACTTTAATATTATTAGATCACCCATTTGAATCTCGTTCGAACAAAATTGGTACCTTTGTTGAACAAACTTTAAACAATAGTCCAACAAGACATTTTTTCCCTCAATTGGAATCTCATTTGATATCTCATTAGAAACTGTTTCGAAAGAGATGAGGTATGTCATTTAAATGAAGTACCATGTCATTTCAACAAGCTGGTTCGATTTTTAAAATATTCAGCATTCGTTCTGTTTTTTCCACCTTCTTATATTTTTACATAAACTAACTTTTATAGTAGGGCACAACAACACCATTTCTCACGCCATTTTTATGCCTCATAAGTTTAAAACACTTTATAAATCCTCCGTAAATATCATTGATTCTTTATGATCAAGTTTTCTAAACCCAGACCCACATAAACCTTTCTTCATATATGTTCATGATTGTGCAATGAATATTGTGAAGCTATATTGGACTGCACGACACTATGGATGGAAATTTTTAAGATTGAATCTGTGTGGGCTTGAGGTTTCAAGTTTTGTAAGTCAAATGAATCTTCTCACAAATCCTTATCTTAAGTGAATTTTTTTAGGCATATCCATCAGAGAGTTTTTCATTTGGGATTTCCTTATACATCGGCATCTCATGGATGGTTTGTTTTTCTCTACAATTAAATTTTCCATGCTCACTTAGTAATCAGGCTAATAAGATCAAAATTTGAAAGAAATGATACTCCCTTCTTAGACTGATATTTACTTGCTTCAAATGTTTGCAAATTTGGAAAATTTAAAGAAGTTGAATCTAACGAATATTACGAGATTTCTCGTGTAGGTCCCCATGTACGTGATTGTACATTTTCCCAGGCATATTGGTAAGAAAAAAGGAACTTGCGATAAAATAAACATCAAAGTACATAAAAATTAAAGATTACTAGTTTTCATCATGCACTCCTTAGTCTGTATTTTTGTATTGCTAAAACCTTATACAACCAAGGCCCCAAAATCATCTCGTTAGAATAAGTTTCTACTTTAAGAAAGACACTTTACCTAATGGAAGTTCGTATTTCAATAACATTACCTCCCCCTAATAAAAGGTTCTTAATTTTGAGAAGTCACTTCCCCAAATAATGTTCGTACTTTCGAAGAGTCGCATCCTTGAAATTCTAGTCGACAAGGTATTTCCTCACTTTTTTTGCCCAACCATTTGGTATATCGAATAACTTCTCTCTTGATCCTAAAGTCTCGGTGATATGGAACATTTGAGGTTTGTTCATTACCGAGGTCTATCTAATTGTCTTTCACAATAATTCCATACTAAGGTAATGTGGTTCCACACGTATATTAAATTTTGCCCAGTCTAAGCATCTCGGTACATCAAGATCCATGGCAAAAAAAAAATTAATCCACCTATCATCGAGTCACATCACCTTTTTTGAATTATAAATTTCTCTAGGAACACACCCTAATTCATAAAAAGAACAAATAATTACAAGTCATTAGATCTAATTAAATTTTTCAAAAAGTTCCAGATGACCGGAGGATGGTCCAGAACCCCTCAGATTCCAAGATGAATGTCTTTTCCTTTAAAAGGAACATAAACAGTATGATTTCGCAAGTCATCACCAAACTTGACTTGCATTACATAGGATTCTCCTAACCATATTTTATTTTGAGAAAATAATGAACCTCGACTTATTACTTCATTACTCCTCATATCAAAAAACAGAGCTCATCCTTGTTCAGCTGAATCTAATGGAAATTTGTTAAAATCCTCATCCTTTGAAGATACTACCAAACAAAAAAATAACATCTACATATGGTTAAAATAGATAAAAGAATCGCATCATAAAAAGTAAATGCATATATTAATCCTTCTCCTGCCTATGCATTGTCCTTCTGTCAGTCCTTTTGTCTATAAAATCGCGGACGAAAGTGCCCCGAATGTTTTTGCAGTTAACACCTTCAACAAAGATATTACACTAAGTTATTACCCTAGAAACCCGGATTCAGGATCCGTACAGAAGATTAGTTTTCACTAGTCAGGTCCCCACCCATGACTATCAAGTTTGCTCCGCAGTACGATTCATGTCTAATGCTAAAGACTAGGCTTTGCCCGTATGGATCAAATTTTGAGGCAATTTGAAAACATCATTTCCTTGCAGAATAATATGCAGTCTAAGATCAATGCACTAAGTTTAATACAAGTATGCCTGCAAGAGACCATTGCTACACCCAGAATAGGAGATAACATTCTTCCTCCGCCATCCAACATTAAAACACCGCCGCTAGTGGTTGTTAAGACCATTTCAACTAATCCCCAAGATCTACCTTCGCCAGCCCTAGCACCGGATCCCCTCCTAATGTCTATAACCATCACTTCCAAATGCCATTTGCCTCAAATGAATATTTCAAACTCTACCAATAGTAGCTCGAGTACCCACACATGGCCTACCAATGCCCCTCGCGAACCGTATATGTGGTTCCCCCATCGGTCGATGAAATTTTTCCCCACCTCCAAATAAGGAGATCATGCAGATCCAATCTGGAATCAATCTCCTTTAGGGATCTATCAGAAAAATGTAAACTAATGATGAGCTCATGAACATTAAAAAGATAGCCCTTTACTACAATGTCCAGTCATCGGAGAGATTCAAAATGTCAATCTTCAAAACCCACAAAAAGATTGGGCTCAATCACGGACCCCTTATCCAACTACCACCTTTAGATGCACGTCCAAAAGCTAGGCCTAGTTGTCCTAGAGAGAATGTTCTATTCCACTATATTCGGAGGATCCCTAACCAGGTACTTGGGACTAAAACAAGAGGTTATCACTAAACCCTAGGATGATGTATGTCATGCTTTCCTGAAAGAGTACATATAAAATAAGGAACTTGGCATCACCTTAAAGACTTAGAGATGCTCAATTATTAGGCATAAATTTTTCACATTTATCGCCTTAATTTCGGTACTTTTATGATCTCTTGTATTGTAATTAACTTGGATTTGTCTTATATTTATGCTACTAAGCCTTTTTGGAAAGTATTTCGTGTTATGTGTATCTCTTATGTGTTTTATAGGTATTTCCTGGAATATAGTGCTAGAGAGAACTCAAAATAGTGAAAGAAACTAAGAAATGGGACGTTAAAGGGCATTTTTGTAATTTTTCAGCCATCGACTGAAGGTGTTTCCAACTAGAAAGTTGAATATCTTAAAGTCACGGAAATATAAAAAAAACATCACCTCAATCTGAGTTACGATGAAGAAGTTATACGCTTTCAAAGATGAGAAGAATCAATGTGGCAAAGCTAACGAAGGCATAAAGGAGAACCGATCCGGTAAAAGGGGAATCGGTTCTCCATTAGTAACGTTCTAGATCCATGAGAAAATATTTGTCATGCTTTAAAATCGTTACAAATGATCTTAAGCAGGATTTTTTTCCCCTATGTTTTAGCCTAGAGTTGTATTAGGTTAGGACACTTCCAAAAACGACTTTGTATTATTATAGTTTGACCATTAAACCAGTTTTTAATTAGTTTTTGAAAGATAATTAGCGGGAGAAAGACTCAAGAACACTAGTTTTAAATTTCTTTATCAAAAGCATACTTTCATGGATTAATTCACAAGGTTTTCATCAATAAAGTTTGTCGTTCCCTACCTTGTTCTTGAAGTTAGAATTCATTGCATGGTTTGTTTATTTAATGGAATTCCAAGACCCTCGTGCATGTTTATATATCGTTCCATTATGGTTATGATTACATGCAACGTAATTATCATGATTAGTTATAGTTTTACCACGTTAGGCTATATTTATAACGGGTTGGGTATATAAACCCAACCTAGGTAACACATATGGATTTAAAAGTGAATAAAAAGTAATTCGTCAATCCAAGGTTTGAAATTTATCAATATAAAGGTTGTAGGTCTTTTAATTTCGTTTTTACTTAGGTAACCGAAATATTTAAGGGTGCAATTGGCTTCTTGATAATTTATCATCCTCGCCAAATACAAATTTTGATTTAATATTGTTCGTAATAAAGTCCTTATATGTTGAATGATTAGAGAGTATTTGATGTCTTTTAGAATAGAGAATTAAATTTTTGAAGCTTTTATGCTCTATGTAAACACTGACGGTTCTGGGGAGTATGCCCTAACCCCATTTTCTTTCATATAGTTAAAATTTAATTTAGTTCTTCTTCCATGAGTACTTAGTTATTAATTTAATTCAAATTGCATTATTTGATTGGTAAAATCCCAAAATATCATCTTTTCCTTCCTTTTTCTAGTCATCCGTAGAAAACGTCTTTCCTATTCATCATCATGATTCTTCATCGTAGTCCCTGTATTCGATACCCGTTTTTACCGAATTTAATTTCCAAGAATAAGAAAACATTTATTGTCTGGTCAGTTTATTTGATAATGAAGTTAGTGTAATGAACAATATCTTATTTAAATTTTCTCAAACAATTTTGTAATTATTATTACTTTCCTAGGACATTTTAACACTTTTGTGAATAACTAAATTTTAAATTGTTTAGTTTTATTTTATATTTATTAGATGCTGCGACTGAATGAATTTTCTTGAATTATCAATTGAGAGTTCTTGTATGAAATGTGACCTTCATTTCATCATATTTATATAGGTGAAACTGAATTGTGAATAACTATTTAATGTATTTAACATAATACAAAGAGTGTATGGGCGATAGTGATAGGATTCCCAATAAGCATTTAAAGCTGGTTCACGAATTTCTTAAGTATGCAAATAGAAATCTTAGCAGTGATAAGATCCCTTGTGTGTGCACATTATATGAACGACATTTTAAATCTTTGGAAGAATTTGAGTTTCATTTTCTAAGGTTGGGTATGTCTTTAGACTATAAGATACGGGCATGCTATGTGGAAAATAATTTACTTTACATTCTGAAAGAATTACCTAGTCCTGACCGGGTGAAAGTGGTAAATGATTCACCAGCACATCGTACTTTTAACTTACGGTGTCGACCACTATAAAACCACCAGCCTATGATTGAACGACATTGATTATGATCAAGTTAATGATCAAATTGATGCTAAATTACAAAAATATTGGGACTACGTACGGTTGAAAGTTGAGGCGGCTAGACCTTTTTATAGAAATTGCGATAATGATCACTAGGTATTTTTTGCCATGATCAGTTTGCATAATTTGAAAAGTTGGCAAGGTTTGTCGAGAAAAGCGTAAAGAAAATTCTTAAGTGGGATAAATACATTCTCTTGAATGAGAACACCTTACAAGATAATTATCTGACCATGAAGAAAATATTAAAGGGTTTATTTTTTAAGTACACATCTATTCATCCATGAAAGTATGGTTGCATAGTGTACCTCAATAAACAAAAACTAGAGGATTAGTGTACTATATGCAATGAGCCAAGATTTACAGTTTATGGGAGTGAATATGACAAACCTACTAAATTTCTCAAATTCTCTTAAGTTCCACAGAAGGTATTTAAGTATTTTTTCCCTTGGGCCATGGTTAAAAATCTTTATCCCTCGACCATGAATAGCCAAGGCCATGACATGGCACACTCGAGATGAGGTAGTTCGAAATCTCATGTGTCATTTAATTGTCTCCCTAATATGGAAAGTTTCAAAAACACGACATCCTGAACTTGAAAAACTACCATGTAATGTCGGTTTTGGATTATCACTACACCAAAATATAAAAAAGTGTGACTCTTCACCCGACTAGAGTTATCACGATTAAAAATCATGACAACAAAACACGCGTTTGTTATCAAGGTCAAATATCGTGTCATGACCATGATAAGGTTTTTCATATTGGTATCAAGGTTTTTTACCTTGACAATGAATAAAGTTGTCACGATAGAAAACTTGACACAACCGTGATAACTTAAAATGTTTTAACACTGAATAGCAAGCAGTTCACTTTTTGTTTTTAGACCTCTCTGTCTCTCTCAAAAACTCAGGCGACCATCTCTCTCCCTTAATCTCAGACACCACAACGGCCGATCTTAGACGCCACCACCGTCGATTTTAAGTTCTTTTTATTTTGTTTTGTTGTGTTAATTGTTTAGCGATTCCAACTTGGATCTTAGATTATTATTTTGTGGGTAATAATACCTCCTACATAGTTTGAATCAGTTGGGATACATAAATTAGGATTTATATTCGTTTATATAAAAATTATCATGAGGGTTGTGGGTTTAATCGATTTGGGTGATTTAGGAATGAGGGTTCTATGGTTAATCGCAGCATTTGGGAGGTTCATTTAATGGGGTTGAGTTTTTTAGGTTCGGGCAGCTAGGGGGTGGGGGTTTATTGAATGGGGTAGGGGTTAGGTATGTGTGTGGGGAATGGTACATGGGTTGGGTATGGGTTTAGGGAATGGGTTAAAGGTAATTAGTTAGGCTCACAACAATGGGGTGGTAGGGGAAGGGGTTTAGGGAAGAGTTTTGGCTAGGGGGTTGAGAGTTGGGGTTTAGGACAGGGGGTTAGTGGGCGCATTGGGTTAGGGAAGGAGGTTTATGGGGATGGGGTTGATAGAAGGTCAGAGACGTTGGTTATGGCCGGGGCAGTAGGTTTAGTGGGTTGTGGGTTGGGTGTATGAGGATTGTGAGTTAGGTCGAGTAGTAGCAGGTGGGGGGGGGGGTGGTTGGGGAACTAGGTTTAATGGGATGTGGGTTGGGTGTATGGTGATTGTGAGTTGGGTCGAGCAGTAGCTTCGGTATATAAGGCCACAGAACAATCTAACTCGAGATACATAAAAAAGGGCACATGGTGCATCGACGCCATCATACGCCTATGTGCCCATGTATAGAAATCACGGTTGAATCCATGCATATATTACTCCTCATGATGACCTCCCCCTAATATCATGCTTACTATCCTTATTGTGTTTTTTCTTGCCTACCCATCTCTTCACTTTCATCTCTCTCTCTCTCTCTCTCTCTCTCTCTCTCACACACACACACACACACACACACACACACACAAATAAAACTACAAGTGTGGAGAGGGGATAAAAAATTTATGTTGAAACTTTGTTGAATCGGTTGTTGAAATCATGTTGATCATGTTTCATATGTTGTTACCGTGAAAATCATTTACAAGCTGGAAAATAGTGGCTTGGGCTTATAAGTTTAAATACTTAAACTCTATTGAATATTTTGCTGAAACATTTTTGTCTTCATTCAGGTATAGTTATTTGAATTATTGTTTGGGGTTATTGAATTGGTACTGACTGGTGAATTTGAACATTTAAATGACCATTGAGTTGGTTGGCCTTAGGCATTTTTAGCATTTTGAAGGAAAAGAATAATATTTACCATGAAAATATAAATAAGATAGAAATGAAATATACTTACCATGGAAGTATAAATAAAATGTGGTGGACGGTATAAATTTAGAACATTAATTAAAAGTAGGGTAAGATTCTAGATAGTATAATTACTGAAAGTAGAGAATCAATAGAAATAATCGATAGCAACAACATAGATAATGCGCATAGATACTAGCCTTTTAGTTCTTATGCGTGCGCATTCAATAAACCTTAGAGTCGTTCGAAAGTCATTACCCCTGTAATGAGATCTCGCGAATTGTCTCGTTTGGACAGTTTGGGACATCATAATTTATGTATAATAGTGTTCTTAGTGGCTTGCAATTATTTCTTTTAGGGGAACTTATTATGCCGTCTCTTAATGTTCTCCGGGTACATACTAGATGATGCGGTGTTAACTTTTATATGAATTAATAGATTGAAATAGCACGAATAGTTATGAATCTATGTCATGTATTATAGAACCATGGGGATATGCTACTAAATTTTTCTCAAATTGGAACAATGTGGATGAGTTGCTAAGTGTGTTGGAGAAATATGCGGTCTTGAATGGGATATGACCACTCACCCTTTAGAGGAGATGGAGGAAATAGGATTCATAATGCATCTTAGGTTAACAATGAAATTAATTTATATTGATTTTATAATATGGCACCGAAAGATGAAATGCCAATCTTTAAGTAAAACATTTACTGGAAATTAAATTTTCACTTATACTAATCAATGGATATACGCTTCTTATCCATAATAGGTGACTGTTTGTTATTTTTTTAGTAGCTATGATGGGATATCCTCTATACAAAAAAATGGGTGAGACAAGTAGACCATGGGATGTGTTTCACAGAGGTCCTAATGAATTTGTGAACTAGGCAAAGAGATGTCGTAATGATGAAGACTTTCCGTCTACATGTGCTAAGTGTAGGAATGGTAAGGTACTTGAGTAATAAATAGTTGAACTACTTTTGTTAAGATCGGGTGTGCAAGATAGTCATCGATTTTGGGTTTTTCACGGTGAATCGCATGTTCCCTTTGCCCCTAGAAATCTTTAAAACAATTAACAAGTAGGATAAAGGTACAAGGGAAGGAGGACAAAGTAGATCATAATATGCTAGAGGATTTAGTTGATGGTGCGTATGGAGTTCATGAAACGAAAGAAAATGAGGTCACTGACAATGTACAAGGTTCAGGTTCTCATGAAGATATTACGATAAACCTTGACGATGACTATCAAAGCAACCGTTGTACCAAGTAATGATAAAGATCAAAAAACTTTAAATGACATATTATAAGAAAGTATTAAAGCTAACCTAATTAATTTATCTATAATCTCAGCTCTTAAAGACGGGTGATGTGACATCAATTCTTGCTTATTTAGCCACTGGACCCTTGTTCATGGCACATGAGTATAAAAAGTACAGATTGAATGGCTATCGATTCGGTGTAAGTGTGTATGAGAAAACTACAAATGTACAGAACTCAGGCATTTCATACAAGGCTCATGCAAGGCTCTTTCTTATTTCATACAAGTACCCGATTAAAGCCTCGTTGAAGCTGAAATGACTTAATATTGTGTCATTCGGGATATATTTGAATTGGACTATACAAGCATCAAAGAGGTTAGGTTTTAGTGTGATTGGGTAAGAGTTGAGGATAAAAATTCTTGTAGAGTTGAGGATAAAAATTCTTGTAGAATTGGCACGTCTAAGTTGAAGAGCTACGAGCACCTGAATGATAATCCATTTGTTTTTGCTTTTTAAAAGGTCAAGCAAGTATTTTACTTGGAGTATATCAATAACAAGGCGTGGTCAATCATCTTGCACATGCCAAAGCATTTAACTAGTAGCGTGGATGACTTGGTTGCTTCCACCTATTATGAATCCATTTTAGATGATAACCAGAGTTTAAAAATAATTTTTAGATTTTCAATAAGTATTCTAATTATTTGGATTCTTTTAGTGCTTTATTATTATCAGATGATAATTCAAAGCTTTTATTCATTTGGATTTCATCAGTTTTTGTGGATTTGAATCAAAATTGGTTGGTTAATGAATACATTAATTTGTATTTTAATCAGTTTATGAGCCGAATTTGAAACAATTTTTAGATTTGTAATAACTATTCCAATTGTTTGTATTTTTATACTGCTTTATTATTATCGGGCGACACTTTAATGCTTTTATTCATTTGAATTTGATAAGTTTTTGTAGATTTGAATCATAATATGTTGGTTGGTTAGTGAATATGTTAATTTGAATTTTAATATGTTTAATCATTCATTCAAAGTCCGTGACATGACCCGAATTTGAAATAATTTTTAGATTTGTAATACATATTCCAATTATTTGAAACAATGCTTTGTTTGGTTGATGATATCGATTTGTAATCATATAATGTCGTTAGCTTGTAATCTTCTAGTGATTTAATTCATTTGGCTTTTAAAATTTTATGATTTTATTCATTTGGATTTAACCATTTTCTCAAATGCATATGCTTTTACTATAGCAATAATTTTTGCAAGAAATGTATACATCTGGGGGTGAGGGAAGCGGGGGAGAGGAAGGCTCGTCTAACACTAGGCCCCAAAAGTGGGGAAAATTGGGAAATTTAGTATAGAACAAAACGACCTTACAAACTAGGGGCCAGAATTTGCTAAAGAGGATTATTGTCCCTGGGTACAAGGATGGAAGAAAAGTGCCCTAGGAGCTTAAGATGGCCATCTGGTGGGCATTACAGGTACTTGCTCATTTCCTATTGTTTTGTATATTTTTTATTTATATTTATATATAATTATATTTTATCATTTAAATACTACTAACTCACATTATTTTTGTTTTGTATTCTTTTGACAGGAACAATTTGACGTGCCCCCACATTTACGCGACTCCTTGTGGGAACAATTAAGAGATCAATATAAAATGTGGAAGAAAAATATGTGTGTATGGTACTTTGGCTAGGATCGAGAGTCTATCTTGTGAATTGGGGACACGGTACCCTCGAAGGAGTCAATCTAATTTACATGTTGGCGACAGTTTGTTGATAATGAGGTCTTTGAATGTAATTCCATGATGCATTTATTTAAATGAGTTGAACTTAGGTATTATGAAGCACGGAGATATGTGTATCATTTACACAAAGAGTGAGTAAATATTAAGTTTCATTCAATACTATTACAACAAAATTTTCTTGTCACAATACATGTGCAAGATATAAAAACAAGTCCTAATAGGATGATATATATGTCAAGGTAAACATTATTCTTTTCAAAAGAAATAATCGAGAAAAACTGATCTTCTACACATAAGAAGACCTAAAGTTTGTGTGCCTTAAGGATCGAGAATGATAAGCCCTATATCTAATTATGATGTGATATGCATGAAATAAATGGAAACGAGAAGAAGACGTATTTTTAGGCACGTTTATTCCCTTTTAAGAAATGAAGATGCCTTTTCTTGGGATAGAAATTTGATGTCTCTAAGACATCAAACTTTTTGATGTCTTGGATTCTGATTGGTCAATATCGCTGGAACGGATCTAATTTTATAAGTGATGTGAGCCCCCACCAACAGTATAGACCAATCACAATCCAAGACATCAAAAAGTTTGACGTCTCAGAGACATCAAACTTTTTTCCATTTTCTTGCATGGTGTGACGCCTTCACCAACACTTAATTGAAACATCCATGTTTTCCACATGACTTTTATTTTGTACTTAAATGGTGACATTTTCAACGAATTTTTATTATCTATAATTTTTTGTGTGTAAAATTTAATCCAAATTTTAAGTTAAAGTCCCAAGAATGTCATGACCTCGGAATAATGCACAGTTTGAACGAACAAGCAAGCTTCATTCAAATACCACGCCATATATGTCTTCTTCTATATAAATGCTTGGAGTACCCGGCTCCCTATCGAAGTGCCATTTTGGGTGTTAAAAAAACTTTTCATTTTGCACATTAAAGGCTTGTTTGGTTTGCAACTATAATTTTATTTTCTGTGTTTAAATACAATTTTGATAAGAATCTGCGTTTGACAACCTATTTTTAAACAGAGAATTATAATATT
Organism: Sambucus nigra; assembly: GCA_949130495.1. Lineage (NCBI taxonomy): Eukaryota > Viridiplantae > Streptophyta > Magnoliopsida > Dipsacales > Adoxaceae > Sambucus > Sambucus nigra. The sequence continues at coordinate 664,589,836 of OX422211.1, read as the reverse complement.
TATGTGTTATAATCAAGTTTTTCAGAAAACGGGTTTAGCGCGTTTTATAACTTCTCTTTTTTATTTTTCAACTCAAAATTATCCATTCTTAATATTTTAATGCAGTTATATCTTAATATATGATATACTTACATAATACATTAATATGTGTGTAATTCTCATAAATAAAAAAATATATATATACATGTACAAAAAATTACGTATGGAATAATATAAAGTTAAATAATATTATCAAAAGATACGTGATACTTATATATAGTTTTATACATGGATTATTAATATGTGGAATAATATAAAATATACATATAGTACATATGTAATAAAAAATATTATCAATTCATGTATGTATATAATTTTATAGTGAATTATACACGCAATATGTATATAGTTAAACTCTCCAACATACTTCATTAAATATACCTAAAAATACATGATATTAAATGTACATGTATATAATTTATGATGTATGTATGTATGTATGTATGTATGTATGTATGTATGTATGTATGTATGTATGTATGTATGTATGTATCAAGTATGTATGAAAGTGTATATATATATATATATATATACATAATGTTGGTGATTTTTAAAATAAGTGAGTAAGATTTTTTTGGGTGTAAGAGCTTTAAGAGCTTGTCCCACATTGAAAGTGTGAGGAAGAGGTGGGAAGCTAATCCAAATATAAAAAGGGACAGTGTCCAACATTGAAAAATGTACAAAGCTAAGTGTTACCTCTAAGCTATAAAAGGAGTGGCCAACCTTTGAGTCCCACATTGGAAAAATATTACGAATTTGTACACTTAATAAGTACAAATGGAAGATGAAGAGTTAATTCATCTAACATTTAAGAGGCTATTCAAGAGAACTTAATACGGTGCGAAGCACCATACGCACACGCACACGCGCGCGCATGCGGGGCAGTGGGCTGTAGAGGCGCTAGTGGCACACTTTGCACTTCGCATGCCGGGATTCGTCCGGGTCGGATCGCGGTAGCTCGGGCATGGTCACTTTTTGGTTGACCCGTGCAAAACCGATTCGATATTAATTGTACCTGTTCGAAAATGACTTAAGACTGTTGGTAATTAACAGTCATACCATTTCGGAATTTATTAAGACTGTTAATCCGACAGTCATGACTCTTGAAGAGAAAGCCTTTCATTATCTATAAATAAAGACTGCCTAAAACGAAATTGCACATATAACATATATTATACAGTTCCAAAATTTCCAACCCTTGCTATTACTCTCTTACAATTTTCAGGAGATATAAATTATCTTATTCTGTTTTGTGCACATAAACAGAATAAAAACTTGATTGACTGTTCTTCGTTGCTGCATCCAAAGACTGTCTTCAAATATACAAGTTGCAGGCAGTGCAAGTTGCTTCATTGTATCTTGAGTACGGAATTGCAGATTCCCGTTTGTATACCGAAATTATTCGTGTGGGGCAAATACTGTATTTAGGAAAGTGACATCACGCCTTGAAGCTTTCTACTATCTATTCAGAAGTTACATTTTTGTATTGAAGTTGACATTACTGTGATATATAAAGAGTTCCATTTCTGTATTTGCATTCATAATATCCAACAATCTAAATACAGTGTTTTCAGAAATGGCAGACTCTTCCAAATAACTTCGACAAATAATAGAAAGCTTTGTCAAGTTGGACCGTTTTGATGGTGGTAATTTTCTGCGTTGGCATAAAAAGGTTCATTTTCTTTTAACAACATTAAAGATTGTATATGTCTTGTCACAACCGGCACCAAATGAAGATGAAGATGAAACTTTGGAACAGACTAGGCAACGCACAAAATGGGAGACCGATGATTACTTGTGTCGTGGTCACATTCTCAATGCACTTGCTCACAATTTATTCGACTTATTCCAAAATATTGGGACTGCAAAAACATTGTGGGAAACATTGGAGACCAAATATCTTATGGAAGACGCTACAAGTAAGAAGTTCCTAATCGGTCAGTTTTTAAGCTTTAAAATGCATGATAATAGGCATGTGCTATAACAATTTCATGACATCCAACGCATCATAAATCATTGCAAACTGAAAAAATTAAATACGGATGATAATGTAATTGTTGCTGCCATAATTGAAAAACTTCCTCCTTCATGGAAAGATTATAAGAAAGAACTCAAACACAAAAATGAGGATCTTTCACTTGAAGAATTAGAGACTCATTTAAGAATTGAACAAGAGTCTCGAATTCTAGATGGTAAAGAGGAACAAGAAAATTCTGTTTCTAAGGTCCATGTGGTGGAGGAAGGAAAGGAGCAAAAATATGGCAATCATGGAAAAAATAACAAGCGAAAGAATTTTTCAAATAATTCTAAAGCAAACAAAAAGAAGAAAGGAAATTATTTTCATTGCAACAAACCAGGTCAGTTCAAGAAGGATTGTCGTGAGTTCAAGAAACTAAAGGAAAAAGGAGGGACATCAGACACAAAGCAAAAATTTGTTGTTATGATATCCGAGGCTAATATGCTTGCTCTTGGTGGGTTGATTCTGGTTCCACAAGGCATGTTTGTAAGGACAAGAACTTGTTCTCTGCCTATGAAACAGTGGAAGGAGATGTTCTCTACATGGGAAATTCATCTACTGCTGCGGTTAAAGGCAAAGGGACAGTGGATCTCGAATTCACTTTCGGGAAAATCCTTAGCCTCACCAATGTTTTTCATGTTCCTGATGTTAGGAAAAATTTAGTTTCTGGAAGTCTTCTTAACAAATTTGGCTTTAAGCTTGTATTTGAGTGAAACAAATTTATTCGGACTAAGAATGGTACTTTGTAGGCAAAGGATATTTGTATGAGGGCATGTTTAAGCTCAATATCAATGAAAAAGATTCTTCTGCTTATATCGTTGATTGTCTTTCATTATGGCATAGTCGTTTAGGACATGTTAATACAAAGAAAATGCATTTCATGGTTAATTTAAATTTAATTCCTAAATATGAGAATGATATGAATGAAAAGTGTAAAATATGCATGCAAACAAAAATAACAAGATTGCCTTTTCCAAAAATAGAAAAAACTACATCTTTGTTGCAATTAGTACATAGTGATGTTTGTGATTTGCATGGAACACCTACTAGAGGTGGTAGTAAATATTTTGCTACATTTATTGATGACTTTTCAAAATATTGTTACGTATATCTTTTAAACTCCAAGGATGATGTGCTTAATAGATTTAAGACATACAAAAATGAAGTTGAAAATCAATGTGATTCTAAAATAAAATGTCTTAGATCTGATAGAGGTGGTGAATATCACTTTCCTCAATTTTTTGAAGATATGGGAATTATACATGAAGTTACTGCACCTTATACACCACAACAAAATGGAGTAGCAGAAAGAAAAAATATAACACTAACTGAAATGGTTAACGCTATGCTTTCTTATTCTGGTTTAAGTAAAGGGTTTTGGAGAGAAGCACTTTTAACTGCATGTCATATTCTGAATAGAATACCTGTTAAAGATAATAAGAAAACTCCTTACGAATTATGGAAGAATAGAAAACCTAATTTAGGTTATCTTAAAGTTTGGGGTTGTATAACTATTGTAAGACTACCTGAAACTAAGAGAAAGAAATTAGGAAGCAAAGGTGTTGAGTGTATTTTCATAGGTTATGCACAACATAGTAATGCCTATAGATTTTTGGTTAGTGAACCTAATGATTCTATTGAGGTAAATACAATAATTGAATCGAGAGATGCAATTTTTTATGAACAAAGGTTTTCTTCTATTCCTAGAATTAATAATGACAAAGAAGTAAGCACTCCTTCACCGTCACCTGAAACTCCACCAGTAGAACAAGAAGAGATTAGAAAAAGTAAAAGACCTAGGAAAGAAAAAATCTTTGGTCCCGACTTTGTAATCTATATTGTTGAAGGAACTTGAGACACATCTTGTAATCAATATGCTTTGACTCTTAGCGTTGAAACAGACCCACAAACTTATAGTGACGCAATTAAGTCTGTAGATTCAGCATTTTGGAAAGAAGCTATAAATGATGAAATGGATTCAATATTGGGAAATAAAACTTGGAAGTTAGTAGATTTACCTCCTGGGTCTAAACTCATTAAGTGTAGATGGATTTTTAAAAAGAAAATGAAAATAGATGGAACAATTGATAAATTCAAGGCTAGATTGGTTGCTAAAGCTTTTACACAAAAAGAAGGAATTGATTTTTTTATACCTATGCGCCTGTTGCTAGAACCGCCACTATTAGAATTTTAATTGCATTAGCATCTATATATAATTTTGAGATTCATCAAATGGATGTGAAAACTGCCTTTTTAAATGGTGACTTAGAAGAAGAAATTTACATGGAACAACCTGAAGGGTTTGTTATGCCTGGACAAGAAAATAAAGTATCTAAACTTATTAAGTCCTTATATGGCCTAAAACAAGCACCTAAACAATGCCATGAAAAATTTGATAAAGTCATTATTTCTTATGGTTTTAAAATTCATGAATCTGATAAGTGTGTTTATAGTAAATTTGCTAATGGTAAAGGTGTGATCATTTGGTTATATGTAGATGGCATGTTAATTCTTGGTACTAATTTAGAAAGCATTAATAATACAAAGAGTTTTTTGTCTTCTAAATTTGATATGAAAGATATGGGTGTAGCTGATGTCATATTAGGAATGAGAATAATAAGGAAAGATAAAAATATAATTCTCACTCAATCTCATTATGTTGAGAAAATTTTAAAGAAATTTAATCAGTTTGATTCCACGCCTGTTAGTACACCTTTTGAACCGCAGCTAAAGATTATCCCTAATAATGGTAGAGCTATTTCACAATTGGAATATGCACGAGTAATTGGTAGTTTAATGTATGCCATGACATGTACTCGACCTAATATTGCTTATATCCTTCAGTATTATAAGGGTTTTCTGATGCCAGTTGGATAACTGAGCGGGAGGATCATTCCTCAACAAATGGATGGATTTTCACTCTTGGTGGAGGAGTTGTTTCTTGGGGATCAAAGAAACAAACTTGTATAACTGCTTCTACTATGGCAGCTGAGTTTGTAGCATTAGCTGCAACTAGTAAAGAGGCAGAATGGTTAAGGAATTCATTAATCGAAATTCCAGTTTGGCCAAAACCAATGCCTCTAATATCTATACATTGTGATAGTGAGTCTACACTTTCCAGAGCTTATAGTAAAGTGTACAATGGAAAATCTAGACATATTGGCCTGAGACATAGTTATGTCAGACAAATGATTACAGATAGTGTAATCACAGTGGATTATGTAAAATCAAGTCAAAATTTAGCAGATCCTTTTACAAAAGGTCTTGCAAGAGGACTGGTGTCTAAGACATCAATAGGGATGGGACTAAAGCCCATTAATAATAATCACTCTTGATGAAAACTCAACTTGAAACTTGATATATTCAAGTCTCAAGTTCAATGATTAAAGTACATCATACGACGTGATTTTAAGCACTATAAAATTTAACATCCCAAGGATAAGTGCTTAGAACATGTAATGAATAATGAAAGTGGATGATTTTAACCTTAATAGATTCATGGTGTTTTAAGTTACATGGACACCTATGATAATCTACCTATATGAGTGTGGAAGTGGTGCCGCTTCCTTTGAGAATTGGGCTTGACTCTAAAGCACTCATGAAATCAAGGTACAGACACAAGGCCTAATACATGTGTCGGCTTATATGGATAATCAGTGACTAAAAGATTTGTGTGTGATGACAAATCTGGATAATTAATATAGATTGATAGTTAAAAGACAAGCCTACTATACTCTCATGGTTAACTTTGACGAACCTTCATAGGGTATTGGTTCAAGTCGTGAGACACCAATGCTTATACACAGTCTTACAGACAACCAAAGATTTACAAAACTTATTTTGAAAATGGTAGAGGAATGTTGGTGAATTTTAAAATAAGTGAGTAAGAGTTTTTTGGGTGTAAGAGCTTTAAGAGCTTGTACCACATTGAAAGTGTGAGGAAGAGGTGGGAAGCTAACCCAAATACAAAAAGGGATAGTGTCCCACATTGAAAAATGTACAAAGCTAAGTGTTACCACTAAGCTAAAAAAGGAGTGGGCAACCTTTGAGTCCCACATTGGAAAAATATTAAGAATTTGTACACTTAATAAGTACAAATGGAAGATGAAGAGTTAATTCATCTAGTATTTAAGAGGCTATTCAAGAGACTTTAATACGGTGCGAAGCACCGTACGGACACGCAAACGCGCCCGCGCGTCCTGGTGCGGGGCAGTGGGCTGTAGAGGCGCTAGTAGCGCACTTTGCACTTCGCATGCCGGGATTCGTTCGGGTCGGATCGCGGTAGCTCGGGCGTGGTCACTTTTTGGTTGACCCGTGCAAAACCGATTCGGTATTGATTGTACCTGTTCGAAAATGACTTAAGACTGTTGGTAATTAACAGTCATACCATTTCGGAATTGATTAAGACTGTTAATCCAACAGTCATGACTCTTGAAGAGAAAGCCTTTCATTATCTATAAATAAAGGCTGCCTAAAACGAAATTGCACATATAACAGATATTACACAGTTTCGAAATTTCAAACCCTTGCTATTACTCTCTTACAATTTTCAGGAGATATAAATTATCTTATTCTGTTTTGTGCACATAAACAGAATAAGAACTTGATTGATTGTTCTTCGCTGCTGCATCCAAAGGTTGTCTTCAAATATACAAAGTTGCAGGCAGTGCAAGTTGCTTCATTGTATCTTGAGTACGGATTTGCAGATTCCCGTTTGTATACCGAAATTATTCTTGTGGGACAAATACTGTATTTAGGAAAGTGACATCACGCCTTGAAGCTTTCTACTATCTATTCAGAAGTTATATTTTTGTATTGAAGTTGACATTATTGTGATATATAAAGCGTTCCATTTCTGTATTTGCATTCATAATATCCAACACATAATTGCCAATTTTATCAAATTTTAAAAAAAATTATATTTAAAAATAAGTTTACCAAACGCACACTAATAATTATAAACACAAAAATCTAAGGGCCTGTTTGGTTTGCAACTATAATTCTGTTTTCTGTGTTTAAATACAATTCTGATAAAAATCTTCGTTTGGCAACCTGTTTTTAAACACAGAATTATAATATTCCTGTGTTATAATCAAGTTTTTCAGAAAATAGATTTTGAGTGTTTTATAACATCTGTTTTTTTTATTTTTCAACTCAGAATTATTCATTCTTAATATTTTAAAGCAATTATACCTTAATATATAATATACATACATAATACATTAATGTGTGTAATTCTTATAAATAAAAAATATATATGTACATATACACAAAATTACGTATGGAATAATATAAAGTTAAATAATATTATCAATAGATACATGATACTTATATATAGTTTTATACATATATTATTAATGTATGGAATAATATAAAATATACATATAGTACATATGTATTAAAAAATATTATCAATTCATGTATGTATATAATTTTATAGTGAATTATATATGCGACATCATTATAAATATATATATATATATATATATATATATATATATATATATATATATATATATATATATATATATATATATATATATAGAGAGAGAGAGAGAGAGAGAGAGAGAGAGAGAGAGAGTTAAACTCCCTAACATACCTCATTAAATATACCTAAAAATACATGATATTAAATGTACGTGTATATAATTTATGATGTATGTATGTATGTATGTATGTATATGTATACATTCATGTATCATGTATGTATGAAAGTTATATATATATATATATATATATATATAATTAAACTCCACAACATACCTCATTAAATATACCTAAAAATACATGTTATTAAATGTACATGTATATAATTTATGATGTATGTATGTATGTATACATTCATGTATCATGTATGTATGAAAGTTTTATGTATGTTTATATGTACATACCTCATTAAATATACCTAAAAATACATGTTATTAAATGTACATGTATATAATTTATGATGTATGTATGTATGTATACATTCATGTATCATGTATGTATGAAAGTTTTATGTATGTTTATATGTACATACATACATATATATATATATATATATATATATATATATATATATATATATATATATATATATATATATATATATATATATATATCCACACACACACACACGCATATGTATGATATAAATATACATATTTGTCAATTTTGTCAAATTTTCAAAAAACTGTATTTAAAAACAACTTTACCAAACGCACACCAATAATTATAAACACAAAAAACTGAATTTTAAAACTGTATTTAAAAACAGTGTTTAAATCGAATTTTCTGAATAGAGAACCAAACGGGCCCTAAATTTTAAAACTATATTTAAAAGCATCGTTTAAATCGAATTTTTTGAGTAGCGAACTAAACACGCTCTAAGTTTCTATGAACGGTAAATTTATACAACATACTGCACCAAGTAGTTTGGGTAAACGGGTACTCTGAAAATTTCTCATTCACTTATTTTTTTGACTAAATGAGTATGTCACGTTACTTGCCTTGAGAGAGGAACACATAAGTAATGTTAATCCCATACGTGATTAGTTAAGAATTGTGTACAGTACAGTGCATGTTGTGTGTGACCGAATTCATTTCACCCATTCATAATAAAGTCTTTAAATAGTCAACCTATTATGACCCAAAACCCATTAGAAATCAAATAATTAATTACTAACATATATAAATTTGTGTCATGTCTAGCTTGTTAGTTTATATACAACAGTTGGTGAATATCTTTTTGCACTTAGTGTTGCCAAAATATAGGTGTTTGACTTAGGAATGGCAGTGCGGCTACTATGATGGTTTTGACATTTTCAGGTCAAACGTGTGATGCCTAGAACTATAAAATTTCTTACACAAACTCGAAATACATATATTTTATAGGTTGAAAATTTTCTCACTATGTATTTATTGATTTATTATCTTTATTGATGAGAGTTTTTAAATCAGTAAATGGTGAGTCATCAAGGTGGGAGGCTATTGATGGGATGCGGCTCATATAATGTTGACTTTTGTAATGTCAACCATGTCCAAGTGCAACTTATGCATGCTCGTTCCAACAATTACAGCTGCCCTGTTCGTGAAGAAAAGAATTACATTAAACAAAATTTAAATTAGTTCATCACAAAAAAAATCTATATATACGTGTGTGTTTGTGTATAGATACCTATATTCCTTCGTTTCAAGTATACCTAAATTATTGTCAAGTATGTTACCTATAAAGACGTGCATTTACAGTGCTGTATCACGCTGTAATTTGATGAGATTTCAGTAAAGCATTCTTTGAGCATATATATATATATATATATATATATACACATATAAAGTCACTTTTAAAGATTCCTTATAATATATCATTTTTTAAAAATAGTAAAAATATGAATTTTTAATTTAAACTTCATGGATATGATATCCACCAATTTTTTTCATCAAAAAATTCAATAAAAAAATCATCGAGATGAAGTGATATATAAAAAAACAATATAAATATTCATTTTCAACTATTGAAATGTTGGGTCGACCCCACCACTTTATTGATTGAATTTTTTTATGAAACTTTATGGATATGATCTTCTATTCATGAGGTTTCATAAAAAAATTCAATCATAAAGTTGATAAGATGATCGTCAACATTTCAATGGTCCAAAATGCATATTTATACCATTTTTTTTACATATCACCTCGTCTCAACAATTTTTTATTGAATTTTTTAATGAAAAAAATTGGAGATGATATCATATCCATGATGTTTTATCAAAAAATTCAATTTTTTTGCTATTTTGAAAAAATGGTATGTATCGGGGTCTGCACCATAAGGAGTCCTTACAGAAGGGGGCATATATATATATATATATATATATATATATATATATATATATATAATGCTTTTATGCGGATCAGTCCGCCTTTTAAGAGTGCGGATCGGACATGTGTCACCTGACGGTGACTCTAAAAATTATCGGCTAAATTATAGGCACTCTCTCCCTTTTCTGCGCTCATCGCCAGGTGACACATATCCGCTCCGCACACATAAAATGCGGATCGGTTCGCACAAGAGCAGTACTATAAATATATATGGAAAATGATAACATTTTCCCTTAGGGCACATGTTTTCACCCTCAAAATAGTAAGTATCAAAGCTACACATGAGTAACTGCACCTTATTAAATGCATGTCGAAACTTTGTCCCTACTATTTTTGGGTTCCTACTGTTTGCCCTTAGGGCACATGTTATCATCACCCTATATATCAAGGTTCTAAAAAACGCGGGGCGTGATTGAGGCGTGAAGGCCAAGCCTTAAGCCTTAGAAGCCTAGGCGGGTCTAGGCGTAAAAAGGCGTTTAGGCCTTCTTAATATATTTTAATATTTTTTAACCATAACAAGGTTATTAAAATACAAAAATTGCACATATAATAAAAATATGTCTGAATATATGCAAATTAAAATACTATTTGATTATTTTGGATGAGATAATGGTCCGGTTTGAAAAAAAATTCTTTAAAAGGCAACATTGTTTCACTAAAGCATTGTTGTTTTTAGAAAAAAGTGCGCCTTAAGGATTTTACCAAGAATAAGGCGTGAAAAGCGTAAGGGGAGGCGCTCCTCCCAAGCCTTAAGCCTAGGCGTGCCTAGGTGGGTTTTTTAGAACAGAGCTATATATATGTAAAGAGAGAGAGAGAGAGAGACTCGTATATACCAAGTATACATATTTGCTAGTGCAAAACTATTTTTATAAAATATTTAAAAAATAAATTCGCTGATATTTTTTATGTGTTATTTAAACATTTCAATCTCAAAATAAGTTTTTTTTTGCTATTTTAAAAAAAATGATCAAACTTTGACCGCTTTTAAAGCATTTAAAAGGTGTGAAGGTGTGACCGATTTTTTCAAAATTGCAAAAAACATTATTTTGAGTTGACTCTTTTTATATGGGTCATTTTAAATGTTTAAATACCATACAAAAAAACTCAACTCAAAAATAATTTTTTTACTATTTTTAAAAAACTCAGTATGTATATATATATATATATATTATTGCCCATGTGCATACTATCCCGCACTTAAAGAGTTCGGACACTTGACGGTGAGCACAGAAGAGAGAGAGTGCATATAATTTACCCAATAATTTTTAGGCTCACCGTCAGGTGACACATGTACAGTGCCGCACAAGAGGATTATTCCCACAATCACCTAAAAAGGTACAGTCGCTAGATCAAGAGAGTGTGTAGTGGCAGTTTAGAACTACCATGTTTAAGCCAATTCCATTTTGTGAGTCTTACCATTCCCAAAGAATTATATAAAAACCTATAAACAAAAGATTCTAAGTCGTTGTAGGAGGTGCTAAACTTTATTTTTGGCTTGTACTATGAATTGAAAGTAACACTGAATCTTTATTCTCCCATTCCCAAATTTTCTTGCCTAAATTTTCTAATTAGTCACTTCTTGCCATTAACTCTCGTACATTACTTATTATTTGCAGCCCAACCCAAAATTGTGTTAGTAATCCTTTGGAGTAACATCAATTCCATTCTCTTTTGATGATTTTTTACAACATCCTCTCTTTAATATAATATATACACGCTATCCTTATAAATTTACTACTTAGTGCATCAACTATCACGTAAGATTTGTTTGTATAAAAATGTATTGTACAATCATAATCCTTCTCCAATTCCATCCATCTTCGTTTCCTAAAATTCAAATTTATTTATCTATACATACATTCAAAACTCTGCGGACACATCAAATTTCACAACTAAACTCATATAAATAATTTCACAACATTTTCGCCTTGATCTTTAGGCCATGTGAAATAAAAATCCTGTTATAAATTTGACATGTTCAGAATCATATGGAATTACTTTTGTTATCAGTCTGGATAGTGGTAGGTTAATATTAGAGAATACTACTATAAATCTTCTATAATATATTCTTATTCCCACAATACTAATAATCTTTATGACATTTGTAATCCCTTCCCAATACTCTATTGCCTTTACAATCTTAGTATCCACACACACACACACACACACACACACACACATATATATATATATATATTACTTCTAGCGTATGATCCTCTTCAAAGTCAAGTATGTGGGTGGACACCTTTTGAGTTGAAAATATTTGTTTATGATTGAGATATAGTGGTCTCTCTTTATCCCCCGTTCACACAAATATGGATAGTATTTCTCTCACCCCTCTGAAATCCTAAATATGATTAATCATGATTAAAAAAAAATGTGGGTTTGGGCCAAAATAGGTTACTTGAGAGTTTGGACCTAACTACTTGAATATATTGACAATATTAGGGACCCAAGAAAAATAATAAAATTACCCCCAAGTAACTACTCAAAAATCCCAAATTACAGTTATCATAATTTATTTTCCTTCTTTATCTGATCATAAATAGTTAGGACTGCACTCCTAGTTAATTATCTCATAAATCACTCGGATATAATGAGGTCTTATTTGCAAAGTCGATAATGGTACATAATAAGATTCCTCACATTAAGATTGCGATATCCGCTTGGTCAAATCAGTTTGCTACTAATTGACTTTAACTAACATATAATAAATTCCTTTATTCTTTAACTTAACTTATTTTGCTACTCCTCCAGATTACAAATAATCCATTGATCAAATTTACGTGTGGAAACAAAACTTATAAGTTTATAACGGGTGTATCACAATCCAAGGTATCCCCAAACGTGGATTCCTCTGAATTAAAATCTCAGACCTATAGACATAGCTATCACTCAATATGTGAGGATCATTTAATTAAATCAAAAATTGACTCGCACCCATAACAATCAAATAAAAACCCACATAAGCATTCCAACCCTCATAATTACCGGGATTAGGAATCTATGCACCATTTACAAATAGTGTGAGATTTTTCGATTCTAATTAAGGAAACTTTTATACTCAAATCTCATGGGTGGTCATGTTCAATACATTCCTAGGATGTACCGATCATAATCTACATTTGAACTAACATACAAGTTATCGAATCATCATACATGCTCCCATAGTTTGTGATAAATTATTAGGATTACATCGCAACCATTTGGATAGGATGTCAATTCCAATCGAGGTTGTTAACTTTTTAATAGTGCTAGAATATGAATTCCAATATTATTGTGATCAGCTAGAACTTGACTCACTAGAATTCCTAATAAGATTTATTAACTAACTTTTATATAGGAAATAATATATTTGAACATATATCAAGCATTATCATAAACATGATTCTTATTTCAAAATGAATAATAGAATTCTTTATTAATTAACAATAAAATATTTTACACATGATTTTAAGAGTAAACCCCAACGTATTCAACTTATAAGATTTCTTTCTTTAGGTTATTTTCATTTGATTCATTTCAGCATTTATAAATATTGGTGAGATAGGATTAATAAGATACCAATCATTTTAAAATGTACTAGAATAAAAAAAAGTTTAGTCATTTTAGATAAAAAAAAAAAGATTTTTTCAAAAATAAAATGAATATTCATTCATCACTAGTTTCTTCTAATAGTGGGTATATCAAAAAACATATCTATGATTATCTTTTTGTGTCCAAAAAAATCTAAGCTTGATGTCCTAATATTAATATTGTTTCATTTCCATGTTATCCCTTGAACATAAGCATTATCTCTCACTAAACTTCATAAATACCTAGAACCCCATTTAAAAAATTGAAAACATGAGTAGAGGATCTTGAATGCACGCAATAGGTCAGGGTAGATTGGACCACAAAACATGTTTTAATGATAAAGGATAAATTATTATTTCCAATCCCTTGTTTAGATAAGTAGATCGCCTATTACTTCTTCCAATTTCCTAACCCTTTCCATATGTAAAACTTGTCTTTCAATTATTTCCAGATAACAGAGGAGGAAGGGGATCTTTCAACCACCTGCACAACACTCTTTTATTTGATGATGTTCTTTGTAGACTAAAGTTCTTTAAGTAGTTAATCCAATGAGTAATCAAATGTTTTCAAAGATAAGAAAAACTAATTAAAGTAATTTGGGAGATATTGGATCACAAAAAATAATTTGGGATCCCCCTTCGATTTCAGATCCAAGATCCTTCAATTACTCTAAGATTGACATTATTTTTATAACATGGTACCTATTGAGAGTACCGTCAAACTTATTTGTGTTTACCAGCCTTGCCATAATATGTAGTCTCGTGACACGATTCTGAACCTGAAACATGTCATTGAGGTTCAATATCACGTCATAAGCACTTGACATATTCTCATAACGGGGCTATAATAAATTGGTCATAAATTCTTATATATATATATATATATATATATATATATATATATATATATATATATATAGGACATCCTATCATCTTTTTTCCACTTCCCTTAAGTCCTGACATCTAACTCGGATTCCACATCACTTGGCCTAGAAAATTTGTTGAGGATTACAAATTTTAGAAAATCTAAAAAAACTTGTAATCCTCATCAGTTTTCTAATCTATGAAATTTATTCTTGTTATTTTTAAAATTTAATGCAAGTGGGTTGAAAGTTGGTCCTATTTTTAAAATCTAAGAATCAGTATTGAAAAAACAAAATTCAACTAAAATGAGAGAATTAGACTCTTGATTAAATTTTAGAATTAATCCCATAGATCATCGTAATTCAGTTGTGAAATTAAACTTCATATGGGGAGATTAAACAATTTCACACTGAATTAGGCATACATTATATCTTTTAATTATACTATGTAAATAGTCCAGGAAACCTTGGTCCAACATAATTAAATAGCCGACATCTTTTGGTCCCACAATCATTGAAGTATACTTCTTAAAAAATGGGACATCTTCACTAATTACACTTATGGAAATAATCATATGTACTATCGGGAATGATACCCGGTCGATTGGGTTCCCAGAAGACCTAAAACTACGTTGTTTATATTTTATTCAAAATTTTGAAATAACATGAAAATAACATTTGAAATTAAGCATAAATTCACCAAACTCCACGAAACTTCACCATAATTAAATCCCCCTAAAATAAATTATTATAACTAGAAAAACCTATTCCATCCCCTCTTAAATTGTTCCATATATATCATTTTTATATAACTTAATTATACAATAAAAAAAGAAGAAGAAAAATAACCATGGATAAATAAGCATAAGATGCATTCATATAAAATAAGATTCATATGACCTTGGTGGAAGGGATATAAACGTTAGAACTATATGAAACAATGTTAGTATGATGGTACAGACAAGCATGCATATATCTATAAACATTCAAAACTAGGGTTTAATCGTGAGGATATAGATCTTCTTAAATTTAATTAATCTTTAAACATGGGCTCTAATACCAATTAATATGATTGATAATAAAATATTTCTTACTTAAGACTGATGATTCATCATAAATTAGAACAAAAAACAAATTACACTAAACTAATGCAACTATATTTAGAGTTTAAATCACCATACATTTGTAGATCTTGTAGGTATAAATATAAGGAATATGATGTTGTTATTGATTCTCCACCATAAATCCTTCTGTAGAAGAAAAAACCTTTGATCTTTTAGTATATAATCCACTCAAAACAGTCAATGTTTGTGGCCACTCTTTGAGATGAAAATTAAGTGATATAAGAGAAATTTCTCTCTCTCTCTCTCTCTCTCTCTCTCTCTATATATATATATATCTATATATATATATATATATATATATATATATATATATATATATATATATATATATATATCTATCTATCTATCTATCTATCTATCTCCACCTCCTCATAAAAACGTGTATAGTATTTTATCTCACCCTTATCCTTAGAAGTGATTAATAAAACTTAAACCAATTCAATATATATATATATATGTGTGTGTGTGTGTGTGTGTGTGTGTGTGTGTTAAATGGGCGTTGGCGAATTAAAGTTTCTAGAGAGTTATGGGCTTAGTACTTTATATATAGACTATTTTAGGGACCCAAGGAAAATATTTAAATTGACATCCATAAAGAAATTTAGAATTCTATAATAGCCTCCATAATTTATTTTCTTTTATATTTAATTATAATTAGTTCACCTAAATAATTACAATTGCACTCTAGTTTAGCTACCTCAAAATTAATTTAATTGAGATGACTTGTTTAAAATGTTAGATAACACACAATATGATTATATGCATTAAGTATTCAATACCCGTTTGGTGTAATAACCCACATTTTTTAAAGGGAATTAATAATCAAATAAATAAATAATAACTGGACTAATTAATGGCGATTCAAATTCATTAAAATTTTATTTGGTTACTTTAAAATTTACTTGGATAAAATTTTTCTGAATTTAAAGTTAAGATAGATTAAAGTGTAATTTTAGAATTTAATTAATAAATTGTGTATGGTTTGGTTTAATATGTAAGAAGCTTGGGGTATAAATCGTAATTTATGCAAATTAGAATGGACGAATGGGAAATTTAGTAAACATCCCATGGGCATATTAGTTTCTTGTGCATTTCCTGTGAGGGAAGTTTTTGGTTTTGATGGGAAGAAACATGGGTTTAATGAATTGTAATATTATTTGTAATAGAACCATCTTAACAAAGGCATGAGCCTCAATAGTGGGCTAGAAGAGCCTCCATAGTGATTATCCTCATTGATATATTATCGATGTAGGGATTTAAATTGGGTCCTTCCCCTTTTGACTTTTGTAGAATGCAATTCCTTTTTTCCTATAAAAAACCCCCCAAAGCCCCAAACTCTTTTTCATAAAACTCTTATTTCCTTAATCTCTAACCCAAATTACAACCCATATTTCATAATCAAAACCCTAGATTAATATTCAATACTTAAAGATAAGATTCAAGGAGAAGAACAACATCAAAGCTAATAATTTCAAGAGGATTTCAAAAGGGTCTCAAGACTATTTTCAAGGTATTTCCAATTTAATAATCTAAACACATTTTTGGGACATTTTGTAATAATGTATTCAACTGCTATACTCCTTTTATATATAAAATTCTCCATTTCACCTAAATCTAAATTATAGGCTCAGAATTGAGTATAAACCTTTAGGGTTTTAAATCTCTTGTTATATTGCCTCAATTTGATATAATTGGCTAAATTCAATTGGTTTAAATTGAATTTAGTCTTAGTTGAATTATAAATTGTTAAAATTGGATTATTGATGATTAGGTTGGCATATTAGGGTTTGATATTGAATAACGACCTTATGTTTCACTACACCATATCCTGCGAATGGTCACGCTCAGTGGGTCACGGCCCAAGTCCGCGACCAGCTGGTCGCGGACTTGGGCCGTGACCCTCTCAAAATTTGGCGTGACCATATTTATTATCACACTAAATTATCGACGCTCGAAAAGTGGTCACGGAACAAGTCCGTGACCACTGTGGTCGCGGACTTGGGCCGTGACCAGGTCGTGACCATCTTGGCGTCAAAATCGCGCCAAAATTCCCTCCAAGCTTGGTCGCGGGTGGGTCACGGCCCAAGTCTGTGACCCATGGGACCAATGTAACTCGTAGGAACTGACCCCGCAGCCGCGGGACTCCCGGTTTGATAATACGATTATAATTTGCATATTTGTAGACGTAGGCTTAAAAACATGGCGTTAGAGGGTGAGAACTCGAAACAGCCCCCGAACGTCCCCGTGGGTGGCACCAATACCTCCCACGGGACCAATATAACTCGTAGGAACTGACCCCGCAGCCGCGAGACTCCCGGTTTGAGAATACGACGGTAATTTGCATATTTTTACTTGGTTACTGATAATTTTAACTCATATATGCAATTTTTCTGCTTGATTAATTTTTTTGTAAAACTACTTGGTTACCGATATTTTTTTTATGTATCCCATCATTTGTAGGATTTTTGCACGCGGAACAAACGAAGGAGGCAATGGTCTACATCATGAAGATTGTTTATAGGTTGTGGACAATCAGGATTTTGTGAGTCATGCAGGCTTTTATTGTTTAGTTTTATGGACGTGCAGGCTTTTATAATTTGATTGTTGAATTATATGGTCGTGCAGGCTTTATAATAAGTAGGTTTTACATTTACAGGTTTTGAAATGTCAAGAAAATAGAGGAAACTCTGCCCAATTTTTTTTTTGGTCTGTGAATTATTAAGACGTGTAATATTTATAAGTTTGTATATATATTTGTTTATTAACAACGTTCTCGATTCGCAATTTGTGATTTTTTTTATTATTTTTCCAATAATAAATATTTGTAACACCTCGTACGCGTCAAACGTTACACGTAGCAACTGATGGTGAACTCACAGGACCCCCAGTTTTAGGATTGGACAAAAAAAATACATTTTTTTTAATTATAGTTAAATATGGTCATGGACTTTGTCCATGACCATTTTTATTTTTTCGTCATGCATAAAAATGGTCGCGGCCAAAGTCCGCGACCATTTTTTTCGTCACAGTTGTGGGTCACGGACTTGGGCCGCGACCATTTTTTTTGTCACGGTTGTGGGTCGCAGACTTTGGCCGCGACCAATTTGTTACGATTGTGCGTCACGGATTAGGATCGCGACCAATTTTTTTTATATTTTTTTGTCACGGTAATGAGTCGCGGACTTTGGCCGTGACCAATTTGTCACGGTTGTGGGTCACGGATAAGGGCCGCAACCATTTTTTTAAATTTTTTTTGTCACGGTTGTGGGTCGCGGACTTTGGCCGCAACCAATTTGTCACGGTTGTGGGTCACGGATGAGGGTCGCGATCCGTTACGACATGGGTCACGGCCTAAGTCCGCGACCATCTGCCGTGACCCCTCTCGGTCGTGACCATTTTTTGGTCACGGACTTGGGCCGCGACCCACGAAAATGGTCACGCCCGAAATGGTCACGGCCCAAATCCGTGACCCACAACTTTGGTCAGGGATTTTGGCCGTGACCAATCGCCAGTTTTGGTGTAGTGTTTATTTGAACTTAATATTTGTTAATTATGGTTTAGTTGGTATTTCATTATTATGGAAAATGAATTCGGTTTATAGGGTTGTACATTTGTGTTAATTGGTAGTACATTTCGGCAGAATACCCAATTAATATGATTGAATGCATAATGTTTGATAACTGGGGTTATTTCCCACATGTAAAAGTACATATAGAGAAAAAAAACATGTTATAACCTTGGTTTTTAATTTAAATATTTTTATGGTTTAATTTTTTTTAAATTGCGAATTGGACCCAATTGAAAATTGTATTTGAACCCTTGTTTATCTCTTTTACAATGTGGAAATTGAAATATGCGAGTAGTTGGATTATAAGGAGCAAAGGAAGTCATTGCTGGTTTGTGATGGTTTGTCGTGTTGTTCGATTATTGTGGGTTATTTTTCTTAGAATGGAAAGTTGATATTGAATTTATTTCATCTTTAAATTAATTAACCTTAATAATTTCATAGCTAATTTTAGTGTCTCAACAAATACCCTATCTAGATAGAAGTGTACTAGGAGGTTCCTTGATTGGATTTCATATATGAGACGTCCTATGCATGGAGTCTATACATAGATCTCAGAGGTAGATTTACGAATCTTTTAATTAACTTATCTATCATAATAATAAGTCTAGTTGTTGAGAAGTTCCATGCTATTTCTGTTCCCTTACGTAGTTCGACAAAACCCTTAGAAGATAATAAAAGAATGTAACTTATGATTTAAAGTTACATTGATATGGTAGAATTGGGTGGTTGAATGAAATAAAATTATATTATGACTTGATTAATAAGATAAACAAGAAGGCTTGAATGATATCAAAGTAAGATGATGCAAAATAAATGTAATGATTACATTCATGTTGTTATGGGTGTGTGCCAAGAGAAAACATCCTTACTTAATACGTGCCAAGGGGAGCACGATTTTATTTATGTGTTACATTTGACGTTCTTTATCCCAACCACGCTATTGTGTGGCATTTTCTATTTATGTGACGATATCTTGTTTGTGCATCACACAAATTGTTTATTTTCCTTGTTCCGACCATACAAGCCAATAGTGATGTCCAATTTTGTGAGGGGATTTATCATTGCATCACACGAGTTTTGCATATTATTCTGACAATGTTAGAGAATGGTGATGTTCGGCTTAATGTGATGGTCTTTATTTATGCGTGCCACATTTTCTTGACATGTATGGAGAGAAGGGGGAATTTCGGTTACGATTTAATTAATTAGAGAAAGACATGATTTAATTAATATGACTTGTGAGGACTCATTAGGTATCATTAATTATCGTAGTAGGATAGATAAATGTAGCCTTATCACTTATATATATAACTTATTTTGAGTTGCGTAGATTTTGTAACTTTCTGAGTTTTGACCCATTTATATTCGCAAAAATATTTCATATTCTAGGGTTGGACCTCAGGTGAACATTCTTCTCTAGCTAGCATATACTATTTCTCCTCTCTTTTTCAATCTATTCTTGCATGATACTTATTGTAGGCTTTATAATCACTTGTCTATCTTTATATTCTAGTTTCTGAGTTGGTTACAATGGGTTTAGATACTTCAGTTGGCATGTATATGGGAGGATAACTATTGACATGTATTTTTATACTTCAATTAGGTTTGAATATTTATGGTGAGACTTTGTAGTTGGTATTTTCATTTTAGACTTGTTAATTTGGTTGCAAAGATATTTTCATGTTATTTTAATTGGTGATGTATTTACGAGTTCTCATTTGAGTTCTATCATATCGTATTCATACCTTGTCTTATTGTTTCATTTGATTATGTACATGCTAAGAATGGTATTCTAAATAATTTTTACAAATTATATATCACACTATTAGGACTTGATGAACCCTAGTGTTGAAATATGAGGGTTTTTATGGTTGGTAACAACATCGACCATGGAAACATTTTAGGGTTCCTCTATGAAGAATATCCCTCCTACTTTTGATGGTTTGTTGGATCTGATAGTGGAACATTTATTGCATGTTTTCACATATTTATCAACAAAGTAGTATGCACAGTTGTATGCAGTGGAGATTATCCGGTTGCACTTTATACCTTTGTTGAGTATTTCAGATAGATATTTGAACTTCATATCTTAGTTTTGGATAAAATTTTAAGTGGTAATTAGGATGGGATTACATCTGAGTATGTCTTATCTTCATTAGAATTAGGTTTAAATAGAGCGCGTGAACCATATTTTTTTATAGTTTATGTTGTGAGCCTCCATATTGTATTTAAGGGTAGTTAGGAGGTGCACTCTCTACAAACAACCATAATAAGTATTATGGTATGGACCCATACAAGGTGTTGCATGGGAGACCTTGGGAATCACCTATGTGCTTGTTAGACCCCATAGAGAGTATTTTTTTTGTACCTAAGTACATCCAGGAGATGAATGAGAGGATCAAGATGATTTGGGAACAGATTATGACTACTCAGAGTCGACAGATTAGTTATGTGGATTTGGAGAGGAATGAAGTTAAATTTTAGGTGGGGGAATAGATTCTTTCGAAAGTCTGACCCGTGAAAGTGGTGATGCATTTTTGGAAGAAGAGGAAGTTGGCCCCGAGGTATATTTGGCTATTTATGATCACATATCAGATTTGGACACTTGCGTATCATTCAGTGTTCTAAAAATCCTGCCTAGGCACGTCTAGGCTTGAGGCTTGGGAGAAACGCCCCACCGTAAGTTTTTTATGCCTTATTATTGGTAAAACATTTAAGGCACACTTTTTCTAAAAACAACAATGCTTTAGTGAAACGATACCGCCTTTTAAAGAATTTTTTTTACTAGACGGACCATTATCTCGTCCAAAATAATCAATTAGTATTTTAATTTGTAAATATTCTGACATATTTTTAGGATGTGTAAAATTTTAGTATTTTAATAGCCATGTTATGGTTAAAAAATATTAAAATATATTAAGAATTCCTAAACGCCTTTTTACGCCTAAGGCCCGCCTAGGCTTCTAAGGCTTAAGGCTGAGCGTCCACGCCTCTCGTTTTTTAGAACCTTGGTATCATTTAACACTTCCATACCATTTAGAACAGCCATATAATGTGTTCCACGTATCCAAGCTTCCTCAATTCTTATGGAGTGAGGCCCCTCATTAGCACATTGAATTTTGGGATATTCAATTAGATATTTATTCTTCATATAATAATGATCCAATGCATATTTTAGAGTGTAGATTCTATATTTTTAGGTCTAATGAGATACCCCTAGTTCATGTTCAGTGTAGACATCATAGTGAGGCATGTTCACTTGGGAGCATGAGGATATGATGAGGCAACTTTGTGTGCAATTATTCTCAGGCAGTTTTGTATTATTTTTTTATTGATTTTGAGGACAAAATTCTTTTTCTTACGGGGGAAGAATTATTACTTCATTTTTTTAAAGGGATTTAATAATTATATAATTAAATATTAATTGGGCTAGTTTATGTAGATTCAAATCAAATAAATTCGATTTGGTTAATTCAATAAATACGTGAATTTAAAGTTAAGATATATTAAAATTAAATTTAAGAATCTAACTAGTAAGTTCTTAAAGTTGTGTGGCATCTGTGGCCGACAGTTGGATGTGAAGCATCCGCGATGGATGGTCGTGATATCTACTAGGGATATTTTATAGATAAAACATGTAAACACAACCAACGAAGAATCATTGTCGCTATAGTGAACCCCCTGTGAGGTAATTTGTGAATATGACATGCATTAATTTCCCTTAAACTGGATGATACTTGCGAACAACGAAGGAGTCCTTCACTGCAACAAAAATTCGTCGGACTTCAAGATGTCTTTTAAAATTTAATCTTATTAGACAGAAAATACTGCGCCATTTTGGAAATGACAAAATGCACTAAAGCACACACCATGGTTTTGAAAAACAATTAAACAATTTGAATTTCAAAATCCATGAAAACAAAGTCTTTTAAGTCACACTTACCTTCATCCTAAAGTATATGTGATGTAGGGATGAAAGAAGTAGGCTTCGGTATCTTGAACATTGATGAGGCTTCCAAACATTTTTTGGACACAAAGTGTTTTGGAAACTTCAATAAGACAACCTTTTAAGTGAGGGCACAATGAGTATACTATACTCATACAAATTAGCATAAAGGCAACTAAGATATAAATACCATTTGCAAGTGCTCATATATTAATTTAACATTTGAACGAATAAACTACAAGTATTAGATAAAAAATTGTACCAAGATTCAAAATGTACTAACCCGACTTTTTATAAATAGTTTGAGAACTAATGTTCATAAGGCCGTGGACATTTGAGGATTTTGAATACATTGAGAATGGTTATAAGAAATAATTAAATGGTAATTTTACTAGTTTGAGGAAATTATAGAAATGAGTATATGTTAGTGTGACTAAATTAGGTAATAAGATGATTTTAAATTCGTTTGGGCATGATTGAGAAATTAAAGAATTTAATTAATTAGTAAGTTGGTAGCAATCGTATGTGATGAAATTCATAGAATAAGAATTTATCGAAGAACTTTTAATTGAGGTGAAATTGAAAATGGCGAGTTAATATTCTAGTTTGCATTATGATGATAATTTTTCACACTTACTGTTTTAAGATATCTCCCAAACTTCCCACTTGCTCCGAGATAGGGCAAGGGTCCTGAGGCGAGCCCCCAACCTCAGACAGACTGATATTTATCAAGTAAGACCTTTGCTAATTTTAAGGGCGAGTCACGATACTATAGTAGATCTCAATCGCATGTTTATTCCTCGGAGAAGGTTAGTCGTTTTGGTATGTTACTTCTAGAAAGCTCAGAGACTTAAGCATTAAGTCCCGCTCTAATCGACGCACTTAGTCGGCATCAAATAGAGGGATAATGACTTTAAAGTTCACCCAAACCCCAATCTTAGGATGTGGTCACACATGGGGCCTCAGTATCAATTCCCATCAACCTTATCATCCCTCCAACCTCATTGGGCCCTCAGTAGAGATCCTGTGAGTTGTTGTATTACCCTGTAATTTTATTGATTTTTATTTAATGGATTAATTAAATTAAATGAGAATTAACTTGAAAATTAATCCGGAGGTAAATACTAACGAGATGTGAGTTGGTATTTGATTATTATGTATGAATAAAAATTTCTGACAATATATGGTAATATATGAGTATTGAAAATATTAAAATTGTCACGAGGCAGAAATACGACAATTTTGGGAAATTTAGTTAGGACGCGCGTGTCAGTCGCGTCAGGAATGAATTTATTTAGATTAAAAAGTAAATTATATTTTTATCAACCTAATGGTAATTTTGAGTGCGCCAACGTGTCCGGAAGGGTCGAAATTATCATAAAACCCTAGCCGAGAGTTTAGTTTGGGTCCCGGGACACTTTTAGACCGAATCGGCAACCCAGAAGGGTATTTTGGTAATTTTAAAAATTGAGGGATTAAAACCCACGAATTTTAGAGTTAAATTAGATATTATTAGAGAGGCCACTAAGGCCATAATCAACCAAAAGCAAGAGAGTGGGCTACGGGGGTTTTTGAGAGAAGTTAGAGAAAGGTTAAAAGAGGTTCCAAACCAAACCATCTCCCATCACCATCATTTTGGAAGGAATTGTGACCAGAAAGAGGAGAGAATCAGCCTATAATCACCAACAACAAATCTGAAGAACAAACCTAAGGCAAGTGATTTGATGTTATTAGTTTTAATGAATATTTCCTCCATGTTTAGTGTAGAAACTTCATATGCTTTGAAAGTTTTCATGAAAACCCAATGTATTTGTCATGGGACTCATTAGTTTGGATAGGGATTGCATGTAGAATGATTATGGACAAAATTGGTACCCAAAACTTAACTTTGATGATTTAAAAATGGATTAATGAAGAGTATTTAGGTGCAATAAAATTTTGTGTTCGTGTTCATAGGGTTTGGGTCAAGATTTGGGATTTTATGGTGATTACATGTTGATTAATAAGATTTGACCCCAAAAATATGTTAAGAAATGACTTAGGGTGACCTAGAGTAGTTTAACAACAAAAAAAACGTAATTAGTATGTACTTAAGGTGGATTTAGAGAAAGGAATTTGGTGAAAAACGAAGTTGCGAAAATTCTGGGCGTTTTCTGCAATCCCGTTAGAAAACCAACCAAGGTCGTTCGAACGACCTCGTTCGAACGAGCTTCTAACGATATTCCAGTGTACCTTCTAACGAGTTCATAGTTCATTTGAATCCATTCGTTCGAACGAGATTTCTGTGACTTCTAACGAGTTCACAGAATGGTCTTTTTAGGCCCGATTTTAGTTTCGAACTTCCCGTAGACTTATTTAATTGAGTGTTATTATTCCCTTGTTGATTAGTG
Source organism: Sambucus nigra (assembly GCA_949130495.1). Classification (NCBI taxonomy): domain Eukaryota; kingdom Viridiplantae; phylum Streptophyta; class Magnoliopsida; order Dipsacales; family Adoxaceae; genus Sambucus; species Sambucus nigra. The sequence continues at coordinate 664,564,460 of OX422211.1, read as the reverse complement.
GATATAGTTGTGAGATTGGAGTACGCTGAGGATTAAAACTTAGAATTATATAATAGACCGGGTGACTTCTAGGGGTTAGGATATAAGTACTTGAAATTACGACGTGAGAAGAGTTGATAGTTGATAACCTATCGTGTATATTTTTTCGAAGACTTGTAAGTGTACTACATTAATGATGGTATAGGAATGTAAAATATACCTCTATTAATATTATATGATATCTAAGATGTGTGAATGCTTAGTATATGTGGTTATCTGTGTATAACATACCTACCATACATGCTATCACAGGAAGTTGACGTTAGATCAGTGCCATCTAATCTTTGTGTGCCTACGGGGTGGATTTAGATTGGTACCTCGAGGACATAGGTTAGAGAATGAATTATTGGGGAGTTAATAAGTCTGCTGACCATGGGAGCATAGGTATGTGCGTGACGCATGGGATGTGAGATATGTTCGCCTCCATTATGTGTGATTGTTACTTATCGAAACAGTTCCTGAGAGATTCGGAATACGTGGTCCTTATGTACGTGATGTACCGAGATTTGATAGCAGAGTATGTGTGCACCGCAGCGTAGTCTAGGGTTCCATTATTGTATATTTATGATGAGATTAATATACTAAAAAATTGAAATGGACTGTTTATATAAGTACAAGTGTGAATAAATGTAACATTTTTGTAGAGTTAAAAATGGGAAAATTCTTAGTAATTACTGTAACTAATTCTGAGGAATGAAGGTAAAGCTCTCAGTTTATATTAAGATGTCGGGAATTACACCATGAATAGTATAGTAAAGTCAGATTATGAATTAGAATAGGTAGATAGTGGAATAACTAGAACGGGTGCGGGTACGTAGGAGTGCACAATTAGTTGAGAGGTGAGAAACTCATGTGAGTGCACGCGCTATCATGTATTTTATATTCACCGTTTAATGATATTAAACACTTGCTGTATTTTAAACTATTTTTCACAATCAGGCTCTGACCCATTTGCTTTCAAATCCACTTTTCTTGTAAAACCTTTTAGGTGCCCAGCCACAAGGACACCAAGCTTAAGAGTTCCATTCCAGTGACGTGCTGTAGCTGCTGTGGAAGTTACAGGACCTCGATTGTAGACGCCTCCACTTTCTACCTTGATTCCATTTCAGACTTATTTATTTGTAGGGCATGTTGCCCCTTTTCTCTTAGAGTCACTTTATTTATTCAGTTTTATTTCAGTTTTGAATGTAATTAATTAGTGATTCAGACTTTATATTCGGTTTTATTCAGTATTCGGATTATTCTGAGGAATATTCCTCCAGATTCATTTTATTCCATTGATTATTGTATTGTGACTGTGATGTGGTTGTGGTATTAGTATTTCATAATTTAAATTGGTTGTATGTTAATCTAATTTAATTAAAATTGACAGCTCACTTTTTAAATATTAGGTGGCTAGTAATTGTTAAAAATGTGTTTTCGACAGTGATGCTATGAACTGAATCAACTTGACATTTTGTATTAATTTAAATAAAGGAGTAGCTACCCGGTATTTAATTAGTCGGGGTGTCACAGTTGTCTGATGATGTAGGTGGGGCGCAAAACACTATTCCATCTACCCACTACACATATCCTCTTGCATCGAATGTTCCCATCATTTTTAATGTGCCTAACAACCAAAGTTTTCCTCATGAAAGTATGTTGTCAACACTTCGCCTTCTTCCTTGCACCGTCAAACCTTAGAACTAACTTAGCCATGCTTTGATAGCCTATTCACTCTTCCTCCAAGAGTTGTCCTATAAATAGGAAGCCACTAGGAGGTGGAAAGGTATTGATATCTAGAATTTAAAGAGATTAAAATCATTCAGCTATCACACTCGCAAGATTTCTAGCATTTTAAAAGATTTTACACTGTATTCGTTGCTCTCTACCTATTACCAAGAGCTTATACATGCAACCTTTACCAGTTCCATCATCTGTATTAGTTGTTATTCTTACAAGATCCCTAAAGAAGTACCTAGGCAGCCTCAAAGAACTCATTTAGTTACTTCTTGAGGTCCTCTCTATCATTGATAAAGGCCACAAGACCTTAGGCTTTCTTCGCCAAAGCTCAAGGTGTCTCTAAGGTTTTAACACTCAATTACATTTGATTATATAAGAATACCGCCTTTATATAATGGAGTTAAGGCCCTCTACTAAGGTCCAAACCACTTTAACCCTTTGTCTCACACTTGCCACTTCTCTCCTCTTACCCGTCCAAGGTTTCATAGGGGAGCACCTGTGGGTCTAAATTCACTTACGATTCTAACCCTCATTAGTTGGAAAAATCTGTGGGAAAAGACAAGTTCCATTTTTTCTCTAAAAAATAACTCACTCTCTCCAAAATTGTAACTAATGCTGCCGTGGCATGTTCTGTCAAAGATGTGGAGGATCAATAGAAAATACTCCAAAAGTAACTAGATACTATCCTTAGTAGGCTTTCTTTTCCATCGGTGATAGTAGAACGTATGGTACTAGAGCACAACAACACCAGGAAAACCACATACCCCAAATAGTGGGTTAAAATGATCCACATGGTATATATGGGTCTCCCTAACGATCAACAACCTGCACCCTATCAGGGATATGCTATCACTGCCCGAAGACTCATCTCAAGGAGGTTATTGGTATACCAAAATGCACGATATTATCCATCAACAAAAGACTATAAGGTTTGGGGATGACATGAGAGACAAGTCTAATACTATTGAATTCACAGAGATCATGACCACAACACTGTTCACTTCTTCAAACTGAAGGAAGTCGTCGAAAGGGGTGATCAAGAGGGGATACCTAAATGAGTTTGTAGAAAAACACACCGATTGAGGTTAGTGAAACAATAACATTAACAACAATAACAACATAAACAATGATTACGACCCTTTAATTGACATCCAATGCCTCTTAAGAGGATTTTTCGAAGGTCGGATCTCTGCCACAACCAAAAAGGCCAACCTTAGGAGCTTCTAGCACGATGGGGTAAATGTCAATAATTTTTTTGTCCTATGTCAAGGAAATAATGATGGTCTTCCCAGAAACAAACATCATGAGGTCCTTAAATCTCACGACGATCCTTTCATGATCACAGTAATCACGGGGAATGCCAAGCATAAGTAGGATCCTAATAGATGGAGGGAGTTATGAAGACATTTGAATTTTGGATGCCTTTGAGTCTATGGGCCTTAATGCCAAGAACATGCTGCCAACCACTACCCCACTCATTAGATTCAATAAGAAACAAACCTGCTCTTTGGGGTTTGTCACTCTCCCCCTCACCCTTTGTTCCAAGGATTGCTACACCACTGTAATAAACCCTTAAAAACCCCACATATATGGGATAAATATTATATCAACAAATAACCCTTAAAAATAAGGTAATAACCTAAGTAACCCTCAAAGTTCTAAAATTACCAAAATACCCCTCGAAACATTCAAACTTATTTAAACCATACCATACTCTTATAACCCAAACATAAAAACTAAACATAATCATTGGACTTGTAATTTGTAACAATTACATAAACCATCCAAACAAGTTTGAAAAATTAAACATTTATCCCCAACTTTAAAAAAAGAACATAAATATCATTAAATTCACCTTAAATACTATCCAAGGACCAAAATTAAAATAAAAACTATTTTTCACTTCACCCCTGAACTATTTTCCCATCTGTATGAACTGTAAGTTGTTGTATCACATGGAAAATACATGGTACCCATATCACCCTACATGGTACCAAGGTTAAACTCCACCAGACCATGGTAAACTCTGCCTCCTTTTTATACCAATCTCTTCACCTCCCATGTAGTATAAAAACCCACCCTCCCTACTATAAAAACGTACTTCATCGTAGTGAAAACGTAAAGCTAAGAAATAAGGATTTTTGTATCTTTTTGATTTTATGTATCATTCCTCTTTTTTTAGTTCTTTACATTTATGGGTATTCATAAATCTTAAATATGAGTTTACATGGAAGTTCTAACGTAGGAAATGCTCTAAAAAATATTGAATATGTTAAATCTCTATTAAAGCTTGAGCTTTAATGGTGGAATATATACTCCCGACTTTGAACCAGTTTAAAAGTTAGAAAACTCAAGCTATGGGTCTAAGGAACCTAGGTTCTTAGCTTAATTCAACCCAAAATGGGTTTTGATACCCTAAATCGATGTTTGAAAATTACAAACCAAAAAAATTCAAGAGCTATGGTAAACGAAAATCTTTGAAACCAAACTAATTAAACTCCATTTTGGTACTAGATCTTAAATATCACTATATCGTAGCTCAAATTATAGCTTAAAGCCACGAATGTTAAGTCAAACTTACTTAATAGCTCAAACCAGTTAACCTCAGTGCTTGAAACCAATATGGTTGGATTCTTCTAAAACAATTAGACAATTTTCATTTAGGAATCAACCTAAATGGTATTCTAGAACTGTTCAAATTTTAGGTCAAAGTTTTCAAACCATAAACTCAATAGAACGAAGGTAGAAGATGAAATGTAAAGCACGTGTGCGAGTGTAGTCAAACCCAAGAACCTTTAGGCTTTGACCCACTGCGTGAGGGCGTGTCTCTAACTAGAAAATTCTATTTTTTTTTCAAACAAACTTATTTTTTTCCTAGTCAAAATGGTATATTACATCACCCTGTTTGGTTTCCCAAAAAGCAATTTCTCGAGAAATATAGTTTTAAGGAGTTAAAAACTAAAATTTTAATTTTTACTTAAACCTCTACATTTTGCAATTATTTCAAATCAGGCACAAGCCTTAAATTCATGCCCTTTTTCATAAATACAACAAAAGTGTCTCTTGTCACAAATCTTAAAAATCAATAGAATGAGAAAAATTAATGAAAAACTTAACTTTTCATAATTACATATTTAACCCCGAATTAAAATTTAAACTTCAAACTAAATTTGATTTAAACCCCAAGTTTACTTAGAATTTTATTTTACTTTCATACTCTAAACATTTATGATATCCATGATTCAGAATATCTAGTTTACCCCGGTAAGAATGAAGATCAGTTATAATCAACCGGAATTGAAAAGAAGGTGGTTCTATTTTGATATTATTTTTTGTACTTGTAACCTTGAACTACCGCATTTGTTTATAACACTGTGTGATAGCCCCAGATATGTTGCCCGTAATTACGAACTCTTTTGTATATTTCATACATTCTGTGAATATTGATTCAATTCGTATCCGATTAAATTCGAACCCGATACTTTCATACAACCTATGTTTTTATTGAAACCTAGTAGAATACATTATAATTCAATAAATAGAGTTTCGATATACCCCCGGAAACACTATTAGTCTGATAGGACATAGGGATTTAGGGATTAGTTTTTTCTTACCATATGGATGTCGCTCTTTGGAGTTTGGGCTTAGCATTGTTACTTTATATCCCAAGATTTTGGATTATTTATATCTCCTAAGGTTTTGGATTAATTTTATCCAAAGGTTTTGATGTTGTTATAAGAATCTTACTATGGAGTTGAAGCTTATATAACCAATAATTAGGGGTTATCTTATTATAGTATGAACCCTTATCTTTATGACTCGATAAACACTTATCCAGTTATAATCACCATAACGTTCTTACAAATATCAGCAAACTTTCCCCTGCCTTTTTTTAATTGTTGATATCTCCTTTCGTTTCAAATTACTCAAAATGGTGATATATTACATGTACTTCATTACTAGTCCTGCTATCTAATAAACTCACATATACACACTTGTCATAGAAATAAAAATTATCTATTTCATTACTAGTTTGCCATTACAAGACTTAGAATACTTATATTAGTTATTTAAAACTTCCTTGTCACATTATGTAACTAATTTTATATTACAGACATGAATATCCGGGACGAGATTTACCTAGACATGCGTTACTCGACACATGAAATGTTTAAATAAGAGATTAGAGACGAATGATATGCCAAGTTGTGTCAGACTATTTGAAGTATATACAAGTATTGGGTTATCTCTTCCCCAGATATCAAGCATAGTTTGCTAATTGGTCGCCTAATGGGAGAATCAGAAGCCACGAGACAAGCCAAAATATATTCCGAAGATCCTGAAATGTTGTAACAAGCCATTTATATACCTTGGGACATGGATCCACCAGAAGAACTCATCGTTACTCCCCCAGATTCACCAATCGATTAAGAACCTATTTCATTTAACACTATCCATTTCACTTCCATTGCCTCTGGAACTACCTCTACCGACTCCGACCTTTCTGAACCTAGACCAAAACTTGACAATATCATACCTCAACATGCCTGAAGTAAACTAGGAAAGGAAGGTGGATGTATATAAATAAACTTATAAAGGATCAAGTATCTTTTATTGGATTTGTGTGCGTGTGCAAAGAAGTGATAGCCATATTCCTAACTAGGCGTAGTAGACCAAACTAACCGTTTGTACTAATAGGAGTTATAAAAATTAATTTATAGTACGTATTATTTTCTTACAATAAATGTTAACTGTATGATATCCTAATGAAAAATATCATGTGATATTATTATAAAAGTCTGTTTGGTTACTCCCATTGTCATTATATCTTCAGTATTTTTTATGTATAGGGTGGTTAGTGCATGAGCATCTACCGGTGGATCATAAGGAGAACAACAATATGTTCCAAATGCACCAAATCCTCCAACGGCTAATGAAGGAATCTTATGTTCTCAGAAAAAAGTAATAACTTTGACCAGGATGTAATAAAATGTACCACTGTAGCACCTGGATAATAATGAAATCCCGGATGAGACAAGAAGAATGAATGCTCTTAAGGAATTTCTTCGATAAAGACCACGAGTATTCTATGGGAACCCTGGTGCCATAGAAGCAGAAAATGGACACGTCAGATGCTTAAAGTTCTTAATAGAGTAGGTATAATCCTTGAACTTAGGGTGAAATTATCAACCTATCTTTTTTAAGGCAAAGAAAATTTTTGGTGGCAGTTTGTTCTTCGATCCCGAAATATTGTTGATTTAGCTTGGAATTCAGTTTGTGGAGATTTTCTTTAAAAGGTAATTTTTTATATCAGTGATAGATCAGATGACGGTGGAATTCTTAGGGTTACAGTAACAACAAATGACGATAGCACAATATGAGGCCAAGTTTACCGAATTTTCTTGGTATCCTAAGGAGTATGAGGGTATCAAAGAAAAAAATGTAAACGCTTTGAACATTATTTGCGAACCAACATTAAAGCTTCTATAATACCTTGCAACATCGTAACTTTAATTAAATGATAAAGGTAGCCTCCATTATCGAAATGAATACATCATCTCGAGGAATTAACCGAATCAAAACTCCACCCCCTAGCAGCTCGTATGCCATTAGAAACTAACCTAATCATAGAGACAATCCTTATGCCACACCAATTTATGGTTGGGTTTTTATTCAAATCAATCATAGCAATAGTGGATCTACATTGCGATTTCATGAGTGTAACATATTAGGACACATATGTTCGCAATGTCCAAAAATGCAACATTTATATCCTAGGAACATTATCTCCTCGCCAACAATCAAACCCATAAATTTTATTAAACCCTCGTTTGTGAAACCAACCGGTAACTTTGGCAATCACCCAACTCAATAAAGGCTTTGTGAAAAAAAGATAAAAATCGATGAATGGAACTCGAGGTCAGAATTTTTCCATTCTTCCCACCAAAAATCCAAATAAGTACGACGTGGTAGAAGGTAACATATTTTTTTATAATGTCTCGACAGATATATTATTTGATTCTTGCTCAACACATTCTTCCATTAGCTATGACTTCATGAATCGATTTCAATTATTTACTAGCCCCTTAAAACATCCATTATCCATAAGAAGCCCAACTAGAAAAGTCATTGTAACTAATCGAGTTTGTAAACAACATATCCTATGAATCGGGACTAGGATTTTAGTAGGAAATTTAATAGTCTTCAACCTGAAGAAATTCATCTTTATCACAGGAATGAAAGTTTTATCACCCAACTTTGATCACATTAACAACTATGAAAATATAGTAATATTTAAAAGGCCACGTCAAACCCCATTTCACTTTCAAGGAAAAATTCAATCCAAGTTAATATTTTATCAACTTCGGGAAAAAGGGTCTCCATTTACTCCTACCATCTTAGATAAATACGATGGCATATTTTCTGAATATTTGCATGGTGTACCCTTGCAATGAGAACTCGAATTTGTTATCGAATTGTTACACGCCACCTCCCCCATTTATATACCTCCTTATCATATAGCACCCTTGGAATAACGAGAATTTAGAACCCAACTTGATGACTTGTTAAAGAAGGGTTTTATACGACCTAGTACATCCCCTTGGGGATCTACAATCTTCTTTGTTAAAAAAAGGATGGAACGTTTCGATTGTGCATCGACCATCGAAAGTTGAATCAAGTAAGGATAAAAAATAAATATCCTTTGTCTAGGATTAGAGACCTATTTGACCAATTATGAGGGTCAAAAATATTTTCGAAAACTGATTTACAATCTGGGGATCACCAAATTCATGTGAAATAAGAAAATATATCCAAAACTACCTTTCAAACAAGAAATGACCATTTTGAATTCATGGTCATGTCCTTTGGGTTAACTAATGTACCTGCAACATTCATGGACCTAATGAATAAATTATTTCGAACTTTCTTAGATCAATTTGTAATCATTTTCATAGACAATATCTTATTATACGTACTTAATACTAGAGAGAAACACTAAGATCATATATTCATAGTACTGGAAACCTTATGCTAACACCATTTTTTTTGCGAAGAAGAGCAAGTGTGATTTTATCATGAGAGAGGTGAAATTTCTAGGGCATATGATTAAAGAAACATGTATACAAGTGGATCCAATAAAAATCATGACAGTACTTGAATGACAACAACCTACGAAGGTTATGGAAATTCAAAGCTTTCTCAGACTTGCGAGTTATTATCGACGCTTCGTGGAAGGATTTTCAAAAATTACCTTACCTTTAATGAAGCTAACCTGAAATGATGTCTTATTTTTATGGAATCAAGAGTGTGAAGAAGCATTCCTTACATTAAAAGATAATTTTACCACTACCCCAGTTCTTACTATTCCATCCAGTAATGTCAATTATGACGTATATGTTGATGCCTCATTATAAGGATTGGGATGTGTGTTAATGCAACAAGGAAAAGTGATCAAGTATAGATCACGACAATTAAAGATTCATTAATGATATTTTTGGATACACGATTTAGAGTTGGCCGCAGTAGTATTTTTAATGAGGATTTTGAGATGTTATTTATACAGGGAAGAATTTCAGGTATTCTACGATCAAAAAGTCTCAAATATATATTTACTCAGAAAGATAGAAATCTTCGACAGGAATGATGGATTGAGTTTTTGGAAGATTATAAATTTAACTTACAATACCACCCAGGGAAGGGTAATGTAGTTGTCGACACCTTAAGTCAGAAATCGAAGGAAAAACTCAATAGTATGTTTATGTTTTTAACTACTATTGGAGAATACAACTTGTAGAGAGAATATTATGAAAACCCAATCATTCTATGAATTATCATCACCCACCCAACTCTCCACAAAAGAATTTTATAACAACAATTAAAGGATGAATCACTGAGACGCCAGTAGTAAGATTAGAAAATAATAAAGAAGAGAAAGATTGGTAAGTTAAGATTTAGGAATCGATGGTGTGTCCCACTAGACACCTCCTTACGAAGTGAAATCAGGGAGCACCAAAACATATCACTATCTCAAACGATGGTGTGTCCCACATTCAAAATTTATGATTCATCCAGGGAGCACCAAAACGTATCACTATCTCAAACGACAGTATTGGTGGCAAGGTATGAAGAAATATATAAACAATTTTTTGGCAAAATATCTAACATGCCAACAAGTAAAAATTGAACATCAGCGTCCCAGAGGATTATTACATCCATTCCCTATTCTAGAATGGCAATGGGATCACATCACGATGGACTTTGTCAGTGGATTATCTAGAACATCTCAAGGTTATAACTCAATATGGGTTATTGTCAATCGACTTGCCAAATCTGCCCATTTTCTACTAATAAGAGCTACTGAATATTTTCAAAAACTCACTGAGCTTTATATTAGAGAAATTATTAGACTCTATTGAATACCCCCATCCATTATATCTAACCAAAATCCCCGATTCATAGGAGGATTTTGGCAAGCATTACAAAAATCCATAGGAATAAAGCTTTACCTAAGCACTGCCTTCCCTCCATAAATCGATGGTCAATCCGAAAGACTAATTCAAACCGTCAAAGATAGGTTACGAGCTTACACTCTGGACTTTTTTGGTACATGGAATGATCATCTCTCATTAATCGAATTCTCCTACATCAATAGCTGTCAAACTAGCATCCAATCAACTCCTTATAAAGACTTATATGGTAGATCATGTCATTCACCATTATGCTGGAATGAATCTGGTAAAAACAATATCTTGTGACCCAAAGTTATAGATGAAACTATAAAGAAGATACGAGTAATTTGAGAAAGATTACATAGGGCCCAAAGTGAATAAAAGAGTTATTCTAGATAACAGAAGAAAGCCTTTAGAGTTTCAAATAGATAATTAGGTATTATTTAAAGTGTCTCAACGAAAAGGAATTATTCGGTTTGGGAAAGAAGGGAAGTTAACACCTCATTATATTGGACCTTTTGTAATCATTGAATGTATAGGAGCGGTAATCGTTTAGAATTACCTTCAGAATTGTCCAATATACATAACGTTTTACATGTTTCACAACTACAAAAATATATAACTGATCGCAATCACATTATTACATAGGAAGGTGTATCGATGCAATCAAATCATAATTTAGAAAAACTGATCAAAATTCTTGATTGGCGAAACAAATTTCTTCGATGAAAAATATTTCCGCTAATAAAGATCCTCTGGCAACACCAACGTCGAAAACTAAAGAATCCATGAGATTACGTTATCTCGCACACTTTGAAGGTAATTACGAGGATGAATTTTTTTAGGAAGAATGTAACAAACCCTTAAAACCTCCATATATATGGGATATATATTATATCTACAAAGAATAAGGTAATAACCTTCTCAAAGTTCCAAAATTATCGAAATATACCTTGGAACTTTAAACTTATTATTTAAACCATACCAGACCCTTATAACGCAAACGTAAGCACAAAATGTAATCATAGTACTTATATTATGTAACAATTGCATAAATAATCCTAACAAGTTTAAAAAATTATACATTTACCCCCTAAACGTTAAAAAAGTATATAAATATCCTTAAATTCACCTTGTACACTATCCACAGACCAAAATCAAACCCAAAATTAATTTTCACATCACCCAGAACTATTTCGCCAGCTGGATGCCCTATCAGTTATACCACATGGGAAACACATGGTACCTATGTTATCCAACATGGTCCCAAGGTTAAACTCCATCAAACAATGGGAAACTCAACCTCCTTTTTCCACCAATCTCTTCACCTCCCCGGACGGTATAAAAACCCTCTCTTCCCACTGCAAAAACATACTTCACCTCAATGAAAACATAAAGAGAAAAAATGATCATATTGTTATATGTACAATTTTATGTATCATTCCTGTTTTTTTCAATTGTTTATACTTCAGGGTATTCATATGTATTAAATATGAGCTTACATGGAAGTTATATTATAGGAAATGCACTAAAAAATCTCGAATATCAGAAACCTTCATTAAAGCTTGAGATTTAATGGTAGTACTTGTACTCTTGACTTTTAACCAGGTAACTCAAGACTTGGGTCTAAGGAACCTAGTTGCATAGCTTAATTCAAAACCCCAAATCCATTTTGATACCCTAAATTGAAGTTTGAACAATACGGATCTATAAATTTCAGAAATAAAATTCAGAAGCTATGGTAAAAAAAATCTTAGAAACCAAACTGGTTAGACTCCATTTTGATCTTAGATCATAAGTACTGTCATGCTGTAGCTGGAATTATAGCCTAAATCCACGAATGCTAAACTCAAAATTACGTAATTTTTACAGAAAGTCAATAGCTCAAACTAGTTAACCTCAATGCTTGAAACTAATATGGTTGGATTACTCTCAAATAACTAGATGATTTTCATTCAGGAATCAACCAAAATGGTATTCTAGAACTGTTCGAATTTGAGGTCAAAGGTTTCAAACCCTAGAGTCAACAAAACGAAGGTAGAAGATGAAGTGTAATTCACACGCACGAGTGGAGTTAAACCCAGGCGTGTTTGGGATTTAACCTGGTGCATGAGGGCGCGTCTCTAATAAAAAAATTCTGAAATATTTTTTAAACAAACATTTTTTTATGGATCAAAATAGTATATTACATCACCTTTTTTGGTTTTCCAGAAAGAAATTTCTCGAGCAAACAATTTTAAGCAATTGAAAACTAAAATTTTAATTTTCACTAAAACCCCTGGATTTTCTAACTATTTAAAATCAACCCAAGACCTTAAATCCAAGTCCTTTTTCACAAATTAAACAAAAGTGTCCTAATGCCAAAAATGAATAGAAATGAGAGAAATTAATGAAAAAATTAACTTTTTATAATTACATATTTAATCCCAAATCAAAATTTAAATTTCAAACTATATTTATTTAAAACCCCCAACTTTACTTAGAATTTCATTTTACTTCCATACTCTAAACATTTATGATATACATGATTCAGAATACCCAGTTTACCCCGGTGAGAATGAAGAGCAGTTATAATCAACCAGAAATTGAAAAGTAGGTGATTCTATTTCGAAATTATTTTTTGAACCTACACCCTAGAACTATCACATTTTTATATCACTATGTTATAGCCCCAGATATCTTGCCCACGTTTACGAACTCTTTTGTGTGGTTCATTCATACCATAAATACTGATTCAATATATATTTAATTAAACCATAACATGATACTTTCATGCAACCTATTTTTTCATGGAAACCCAGTAGCGCACATTATAATTCAGGGAATAGACTTTTAATATACCCCCAGAAGCACTGCTTGGCCAGTAGGACTCAAGGATTAAGGGCCAAGTTTTTTCTTACTATATGAATGTTGCTTTTTGGAGCTTGGGCTTAGTATTATTACCTTATCTGCAAATATTTTGGATTGATTATATATCTAAAGTTTTTGGATTGTTTTTATCCAAAGGTTTTGGATATTATTATAAGAGTATTGCGGCGTAGTTCAAACCTCTATAACCGATAATTATGGGTTATCCTGTTATAGTCTGAACCCTTATCTTTCTGTCTCGATAAACACTTGTCCAATTATAATCACCATACTTTTCTTACAAATATCAGCAGACCTTCCCCCACCTTTTTTTACTATTGATATCTCCTTTTGTTTGAAATTACTATAAACTATGATATATTACCTAGACTCCATCACCAATTATGGTATCTAATAAACTCACATATATACACTCGTTATAGAAATAAAAATTATCTACATGGCAAAGTTTTGCTTATTTGTTTCACTTCCGGATGAAAAATGAACTCGAAGAAGGATAAATATTCGCTTCCCCGATGAATTTTTATTCTGTCTTACCAAGGATTTTTTTTCTCGATTATGTATGTGTGGGATGTAACTAGCAAAGCCAGTAGCACCAACTGGAACATTTTCACCATAACTTAACTTCTTTTGTAACCTTATTAGTCCCTTTTTTGTTTATGTTTTATGAAAACTTCAAGATACCCTTTTATTTCTGCTTTATGTAGAGATATATGTAATAAGAGGCTATGCATCCACCTCTATTTCCTTTTCGCTTGAAATTTTATTGTTATTTTATTAGAATTACCATATATACAGAATATCGGGTGTGACAACCACCATCCCAAATAAGTTTATAGTGGTAGACCTCCCCTCATCCGATAACGTCATCTTGTGCAAGCCCTCTCTCAATTACTTAGGCACTGTGATCTCATCCCGTAAAATTGTACTGAAGTTACCCACTTCCAAGGGAGTGGAAGAAGTCTTTGTAATACATAAAAAGGATCAATAGTGCTACATCACTTCCTTGTAGTGCAAAAAAAGCTGGTCAGTGAACCACAAAGCTTGTTAAAGACTCCAATAAAGATCCATAATATCTTAAAGAGATTTCCAGCAGTCCAAACTTCCCCACCACTATGTCTGAGCTATCTCTTAAGAGCCTATGAATGGGTATCATAGTTGATAGTCCAAGGAAATTTGAGAATCAAGAGGAGAAGAGGACACTAAAAGATGTAGGACAACCCCTAAGAACACTTGTAAATCATGTACTCTATTATTTTCAAGAAAGAAGAGACTTTTTATCATTTGTTAAGTATCCTTCTAAGGTCTCATTACTAACTTTTTAAGTTACATGGATACCCCTTGGCTTAAGAGTAACATTAAAAGGGATTAGGACCCAAAAAAGGGCCATGGTCCTTAGGTTTATATAACCCAAAAAGATTAGTGAAAAGGCTATGGTTTAGAGACTCATAAAACAACTTATGTTCAAAGTTCAGAAAACTTTTAAAAAATCTGTAGTTTGAAGGTCGTATGACCTTTTTAAGGATTCAAAATTTCAAAATTACCTAAATTCAGAGATCTTAGTACTCTTTCAATGACTTTAGGTTAAAAAAACATTATAAGTTTATAGGTCCTAAGACCCTTTGTTGAACTTCAGGTTAAACGTTTTCCAAATTCGAAGGACTTACGATCGTTATAAGGACTCTAAATTTTAAATTACCTATGTTTAGAGGTCTTAGGACCCTTTGTGGGACTTTAGGTTAAAATTTTCCAAGTTTTCATATCTTAAGACCATTATATGGACTCGAGATTTTATAATCATCTAAATTTGTAGGTCTTAGGACACTTTGTGGGAATTGAAGTTCAAATTTTCCTAATTTCAGAAGTCTTACGACCCTATAAGGAATCCAAATTTCAAAATTATCTATGTTCAGAGGTCTTAGGACCCTGTCTGGGACATAAAGTCATATGTTTTTCAAGTCCTATTGTCTTACATACATTATAAGGACTCCAAATTTAAAGTTACTTAACTTCAGAGGTCTTAGGAACCTTTTTATATCTTCAGGTGAAAATAATTGTAAGTTTATATGTATTAATACCCTTTGTGGGACTTCATGTTAAAAAATTGGAAGTCTAGAGGTCTTACGACCATTATAAGGACTCTAAATTTTAAAATTACCTAACTTTAGAGGTCTTAGTCCTTTCTTGGACTTCGTGTTAGAAACATTCTATGTTCAGATGTCTTAACACCCTTTTTGGGATTTCAGGTAAAAAAAATTCAAGTCTAGAGGTCTTATGACCATTGTAAGGACTCCAAACTTTAAATCATCTAAGTTAAGAGGTCTTATGACCCTTTGTGGGACTTGAAGTTATTTTTTTTCCAAGTACATAGGTCTTATGACCTTTTGTAGGACTTTTGATTCAAATTTTCTAAAAGCCTAAGGTCTTAGGACTCATTACAAGTTTAGATTCTACAAATTCTTGCCCAAATTATTTGCAGGGATAAGAGTTCAAATAAAAAATGGCGAGCTCCCAATCTAGTAACAACACAAGCACCAAAGGTTCTAAGGTTCTTAGGTTGAATGACCCACTACAAAATCATAATATTGACTTTGATAAACTTCACAAGCATGAAGTAGAGGTATCAGGGCCCTCATACTTACTTCAGACTAAGTTTTGATTCAATTATCTTATTTTACCAAGGAATTTTGGGGGAATATGGGTATACTACAAGAAGACAAAATCTCAGACGTCTCAAGAAGTGCATAAAAAATCATTAGCAAAGAAAAAAAGTAAAGAATTCACTAAGTAAAGATTGAAAATGGCACTTTTCCATTCAAAAATACCTTTTCATTGAAGGTAAAAGAGGACTATTATAAAAAAAACATCCCACGACCAATCATCATATTACAAAAGGGAGAATAAATAAAAATCACTTCAAGGCTTAGGTGTTGGGGGTTAATATGGGCTTCACTTGAGATAGGCAGAGAGTTGGAGGTATCTTATAAGGTCTGCCCATCTTGGGCCCTAGGTAAAAAATCATCTTCTGTTTCATAACCACCACTATATTCATCTTTAGAGTTGTCTTCCTTCGATTGGGGCCTTGACGGGACACACTATAGATATCCACAGCAAGAAATGGTGCCTCGACCTTGGCCTTGCAAGCTTCAAAACCAGCACTAAAGTTTTGCAAGAGGTATCTGTTGAAAACATCAATACGCTTGATAAGCATATAGTTGGCTTTGAACTACATTGCAGACTCGCCTTTGAAGTATTCCACACTTCTCTAGGACCTCATTATAGTTCTTATGGAGCTCCTGACCTTGAGAGGTCAACTTTTACTTATCAATAGCCAAATTCTTGACTATTTTCCTCAAGATCCCCGCATCATCTTCCAGCCGAAGGAGTTTATCTTAAAGATCTAGAGTTTAATATTTTGGCCTTGAAGGCCTCTACTTTCACCACAAGCTTAACTTTATCAAGGGTGCATAACTCCTCACCTTGGCTAGAGACTCCTAGAGACTCCTAGGCAGAGGCTAATTGAGAGGCACTGTCACTGAGGATCTTCTCATTAGAGAGCTTATCTTATTCTATAAGGAAAACCTAAGTCTTCAAAGTATCATTCACCTTATCAGAAGCCTTTATCGATAACTTCTGACCACTGAGAAGTAAGTTCTTGCGGGTGAGGTCCTAATTTTTTGCCATTTCAATGGACTTATTTTAAGCTATATTTCAATCAAGATCATGAGTGAAAATAGCCTACTTCAAATTGTGAAACAGTAAGAGCAGGAGATATGATGTCTATGATCAAAGGGACTTAAGACTCTAAGAAAGAGAAGGAATTTGCAAATACCTTACCCATCAAGTGGACCAATTTATTAAAATTAGTAGGGTACCTTTTTCCCTTAGAGTGGAAACCATATCAGAGCTATTTTTCTTCATTCAGCATATGTAGGAAAGCTAAAATAGAGGTACATGGTTTTATCCCTTCTGACGAAGTCCGAACCTCAATTTCCCCTTACAATTCCCCCTCCCCCAGAGGGGGAACCACTTTTGCATAAGCCTCATCCTTTGAGTCCAAGATTGCAAGTAGCTTATAATATAAGAACCTCCATGGGTTACCCCAAGAGTTCCACCTACCCCCGATTCCTCTTTCAGTAGGAAAAGGTTATTTCGGGCTCTAAACATGCCCCTTCAACGGGTATAGACCCCAGGTTGACCTCCTTTAGCCTCGAGAGTTGGAATATCCATCAGATTACTTAAATTTAGACGCTTGGTCATCTTGGACCTCCTATTCCTTCTTATCATGGCCTCGACAAGGATCCTCCACTCCTCTTGTGCACCTGGTGAATTAATAAAAGCTCAAAGTTAACCACAAGGGAACTAAAAAAGATAGTAGAAATGAAAAGGACCAAGATACTTACAAGGAGAATAGTCAGAAATAAGAATAGTCTCCTCAACTGAAGTAGGGATCCTCGCAACCTTTAGAAGGTGATCCTTACCCTTGGACTTTTAATCCTCACCTTCGGCTTTGAGAACCTCGTCCAGGATCACATATGCAACCTTCCATTTTCGAAGAACTGAACCAAAAGGCCCAATCTCTAGTGTAGCCCCAATAGTGTTTTTTGTGGACTCATAGATTCTCATGTATATTAAAGGCTTGGTCTTAGGTCCCAATCTACTATTAAAGAGGTGTTTGAAAGTAATAGGGAACTCAAAAGAGGTGGAGGTTAAACTTGGAGCTTTAATAATACTGGTGAAATCTTTCATGGTGGGCTCAGTTGCCATTACAAAAGGCCAATATAGATTTTGAGTCTTAAAGAAGAGGCAAATTCAATAAATAAAACAAAAATAAAGCATCAACTTACCCTCTAACGAAGGAGTGCACTATAAAATGGGGCAAACAATTATTTTAATAGGGCCTGGGGTGTCCCATGCCCCCAATAAAGAAGAATTTATCTCACTAGTTCTTGGGGGAATTGTGATTCCCTCTGAGACAAACCACATTAGGCCTAGGGTGTAGATACTTCAGGTAACGATCAATAGGATTTCTTTGCTCCTGAACCTTATAGAGTTTTCTGAATGTGTAGGGGGCATTTCCCATTCCCCCCACTAGACTTCCTTAATTCCAGTACTATATCCATCAAAGTCCTTCATGAATTGGCCACCAGCTGAGAAGGGGCTATGTTGATAGCCTTCAAAACATTGACCACAACCAAGGGAAATGGTAATTAGGACCCATATTTCAAGAAGCACTCGTGTGACCACACATTATTGATTACCATAGAGCGAACTCTCTTATTGGGCATTGCAACCATCACAGTAACATTTTCTAGAATTTGGTGAGTTGTTTGGATCTTTGTCAGATCTTGGTCAGTGACCCGTGAAATGCACTAGGCCCCGCTGGTGAAGTTAGGATTATACATCACCATCGATCTAGGTGGAATCATTCCGTTAAGAAGGCGAGCTGGGGGCTTAGTTTTTTGCTTCACAAAGGCAGGTAGAGGACCCTATGGCCCCACAGTAGATAGAAGCTTTGCGTCCAAGGCTTTTCAAGAGGAGATATTCTCAAAAGACAATATTTGTTTAAATAATTTCTTACTCAAGAAAATTCTGGCCATCCCGAGGGGTCGTCTCTCCGGGGGGTCCAAGAGGAAAATGCATCTCACGAGGTGGATCCCTCTTTCTTTCCCCTTTTTTGATGTGTGCGCGAGATTGCGTTCTTTATTCAAGCGCTTGATTATCGTCGATGTGGGACGATATTTAGAGATATATTCTCCGGACTATTTTACACAAAATAGGCAAAAGAAATATTTCCTGCTCGAGAGAACGGAATCTTGGACAATATTGATGCTTGAGAAACAAAGTAGTTCAAGGGTTTGGGGACTAAGTGATGGAATGATAAGGTGTTAGGAACCCATACCTCTTGTAGACAACACATTATAGGACCCCTAAGTTTGTCCTTAGGTCCATATCACCTCCCTATTTTTACTACATACCCTAAGATATACTCCGAGTACCAATGTAGAGGCTATCGTGTGCTGTCAGGCCCTATTTGACTCTAGTCAAATCTATCGTCAGAGCCAAAGCTCAATGAATCTTTGGAGGGATCTGAATTCTCTTTCCAATGGTCCTCACCATAGGAGAATTGGCATAATAGTTCAGACAAACAAATCACTTTACCACTGAAAATCGATTTGGAGGCCACCGGGAGCTCCCGAGCCTCGATTCGACCCCAATAAACTCCATCGTTAGAGCGAAATATATTTGAACAATGGTCTATCCCGTGTGAAAAAAGGCATAACTATTCAGATGAATGATCCGTTTCCCCCAAAAATTGATTAGGAGGCCACCGGGCGCTCCCGGGCTCTTTTTGACCCATATCAACTCTTCAGCTCGAACGAGATAAGATGAATTTTGGATTGGTAAGTCCATTTTACTTCCTATCGACAGTGTGCCTAGGGTTATGGCTATACTGATCGACACCCCCTTACCAAATAAATAGAGGGCATGACATCACTCCCAAAACACACCTCAGATTCATCAATATGAGTGATCTCAATAACATTCTCTTACAATCAGTGAACTTTACTTGTGTGGAATTCATTTTCATCTTTCATTCCCATCATTTTTATAAAAAAATTACAAAAATCTCATTCTTTCTCATCTAACATTTTTCCTAACATTCAATAGAGCTCATCAAAGATCAAGATCAAGTCTCAATTCTCTAAAAAAGGTCCAAATTATTCGCCTCTCATAAAATTTCATTATTTTTGCATTAGTTACATAAATTATCAGTCTAGTTTTTTTACTTTAATTCATACACATTAATATCTCACCTTTTTATTAGTTATATTGCACGTACTTAATTTTTTACAAAAAAAACCAAAACAAACAAAAAGAGGGTTACACCTGTAAATTCCAACGGGATAATCCACCACAATTTCTCAAAACTAAAAATACATTTTGTACACACACATAGAATAAATCCATGTTTTAATCTATGGGATAAACCCCACCGTTATGCCTCTTGCAAACTACGTGGACTTTGATGCATTTATAAGCTACATAGGTGTTTTGGGTTAAAACCTGAGGTTCGAGTCCAACTTTAAATTTTTCTAATTTTCCCATTTTCGCATTTGTTACCTTTTGACTATACATTATTTTAATATATATTATATTTGTGATCCTTATTAGCATTTCATCCAACATATATTGTCGTTTGATTATAACGATCAATATCCCGATAAACACAAACATTATATTTTCTAAATATTATTTTGGGAACATTCATTTGGATAACTCCACTCTATCTTTTCCATGGTATGAGTCAGGTGATTATGATCTCCATTTATTTATATACATGCACACACACTTCACGGAGAAATTAAGGAAAAAAATAACATAATCCCAACAGAGACCGAAAGTGCGTGATGGGTGCCTAGCACCTTCCCGTTCCCTAACATAGCCCCCAAACCTTGGAGCTATTGGTTTCGTAAGAATCAGAGGTGTCTCATCCAGTGAAGAAGTCAAGATACCAAATTAGGCTGTTAAAAAACCACCCAACACACCACGAGAGGAAGGTGCTCCTAGACATATTTGAACCCATTCGTCCCCCGAGAATGTAGGTTCGACGTACATATATCAGTCTGCCATAGCAGAAGGAAAAACCCTTGTCAAGATTCAGAAAAAATAAGGAAATAATACCAAGAAAATAACAAGTACAAAATGTCATTAACACTTACATAACCACTAGGGTTCACCACCCTAGAAGATCGATGGTGTGCAGGCTCGTGCAAAAGGGTTTGCTCATCCGTAATTGGTTTGAACGAGTCAACGACATTCTCACTACCCAGCGCCAAGGGCACCCTAGCCCTCCACTTCAAATGTGCCAAGTCATCAACATTTAACCACACCATGTGGACCATACTGCTTGAAGATCCACCATTTCTTAGTTTTGGAAATCTAGAACAGTTCGCAAAAAGGAAAGGCAGAAGGTAGAAAATCTGAAAGCTGTTAAAAATGAAGAAATCTCACCCCTTTTTATAGGAGGCTAAGGGTCATGCTAATCAGCAGTCCCCGACCACATACCGATCGACACTATCCCTTAACCTACTTAAGGAAGTCCAAATAATCGTGACACTTCCATTTGTCACTCCTACACACTGTTGGTCAGTACCACCCTGAAATTTTGTACGAAAATTACCCCAAAATACCAGAAAATCTCGTAAATTCCCCCCAAAATTACTAAAAATACCCAAGGAATTTTAGAACCTTTTTTTACCAATTAAAATATTTTTTCAAAATTCTCAAAACCAAATCCAATCGGATTATCTCGCGAGCAACGTCTCTAAAAGACACCATAGAAATTGAAGAGAATTCCCTAGTAGGACTCACCCAATCCTCGGATTAATACCTTTCCTCTAATGGATTCTCAAAACATCCTCAAGAAGACTATGACACAAAACTTAATAAAACCCTTAGGAATGGTAAGAATTTGTCACCCTTACTTATGGCCTCAGAATTGGTCACCTCTACTTAAGCACTCCCAATTATTCACTTTTACTTAAGCCTTAAGAATTGGCTTCAACTCTCAGAATTGGTTACCCTTACTAATGCCCTGAGAATTGGCTTTGACCCGTAGAATCGGTCACCCCTACTTAAGCCCTCAAAATTGGCTTCGACCCTCAGAATTGGTCACCCAATCTTAATACCTCAGAATTGGTCAATTTTACTTAAGCCCTCAGAATAGGCTTCGACCCTCAGAATTGGTCACTACTAATTAGAATTATCTTCGGCCCTCAGAATTGGTAACCTATACTTAAGACCTTAGAATTGGTCACTCCTACTTAAGTCCTCAGGATTATCTTTGAACCTAAGAATTAACCTCGACCCGCATAATTAGCCGCTCCCATCTCAGGTCCTCATAATTGACCTCGGCTCGCATAATTGGTCGCTCCCATCTTAAGCCCTTAGAATTGGCTTCGACCACTAGAATTTATCACTCCCGACCCTAGGTCCCACAAAATTGGCCATCGCCAACATTTTCTTGGGTCCTTAGAATCGACCTCGACCATTTAAAGCAGTCATCCAAGTCCCCTTAGGCCCGCAAAATTGACCTCTTTCAAAAATATCATGTGGGGTCTATTCAACGGCTTTCACTTATTCCAAGATCATCCTTCGACGGGCACCATAGACCCCAAATTCTAGGACCCACTAAGTCTATCCTTAGATCCCTATCACTTCCCCATTTCATCACAAACCCTAGGTCATACTTTGAGTACTGATCTAAAGGCTATCGGGTTCTCCCGACCCCGTTTGACTCCAATCAATTCTATTTTTAGCGATAAAAATCAATGAATATTCAGAAAGTCTCTGAATCCCCTTTCCAATGGTCCACCCCATATGCGAATCGATATAACATTTCGGACGAATGGACTATTTTACCACCAAAAATCATTTTGGAGGCCACCGATCGCTCTCAAGCCTCTATTCAACCCCAATATATTCCAACATCAGAGAAAAAGACCTTTGAATACTCAAAGGGCACTGAAAACCCTTTCTAACAGTCCGTCGAGTGCACGAAATGGCATTTCCAAGGTAACTCTTCAGCTCGAATGAGACTGAATGAATTTTTGATTGGTATGTCTATTTCCCTGCCTATCGGTAGTGTGCTTAGGGTTACTTGCCAATTGGCAGGAATATGGCTATGCTGATTGGCACCCCCCTTACCCAATAAATTGAGGGCAAGACCTCACTCCAAAAAACACCTCAGATGCATTAATATCAATGATCTTTGTAACATTCTCTTTCAATCAGCAAAGTTTCCTTGTGTGAAATTCCTTTTCATCTTTCATTCCAAGTATTTTATACCCAATTTAGAAAAATATCATTCTCTCTCATCAACATTCACCCCAACATTCAAAAGAGCTCATCAAAGATCAAGATCAAGCCTAAATTCTCCAAAAAAAGGTCCAAATTACTCTCTCCTCTCTTTAAATGTGTCACCTTTTTATTAGTTATATTGCATATACTTTATTGTCTATAAAAAAAAACTAACAAAAAGAGGGTATACCTATAAATTCCAACGGGATAATCCACCATAATTTCCCAAAACTAAAGATATTTTTTCTACATAGACACACATATAATAAATTCCCGTTTGAATCTATGGGATAAATCCCACCTTTTTGTCACATGCGAACTACGTGGACTTTGATGCCTTTATAGGCTACGTAGGTGTTTCAAGTTTAAACCTGAGATTCGAGTCCAATTTTTAATATTTAAAAATGCTCCCATCGCATTTGTCACATTTTCATCTATACAATTTTTAATATATATTATATTTGTGATCCTTATTAGCTTTTCATCCAACATATGTTATCGTTTTTATCATAAAGATCAATATGGGAACATTCCTATGGATGATCCAACTCTATCTTTTCCATGGTATGAGTTTCTTGATTCTGGTATCCATTTATATATATACAAGCACACACACTTCACGAAGAAGTTATGGAAAATAGTAACATAGATGAGAGATCGAAAGGGCGGGATGGTTGCCAAACAACTTCCCATTTCGCAACTTATGCCCCGAACCTTCGAACTATTGGTTTTGTAAGCATCAGTTTGTTTTTTATGCCGCTATCTCGAGGCAGTGACATATTCTTCTTCCTATTTTGTGCAAAGTAGGCTGGTGACTCCATCCCTTTAATTCACTTCACACCGATGACAGTCGAATCAGTCTTAGAGAAAGTGGGTTCCTCCCCCCCCCCCCACACACACACAGGGAAAGAGGAGAGAGAGATATCGGGATCGCCACACGACCCTTTCGGTCTCTCATGGGCACATGTTAATCTTCTCCAATAGAACTTCATGATGTATGTTCTTATGTGCGTAATATAAATAGAGGATGGAATCACTCAACTTGCGTTATGGATAAAGGTGGAGTGAGGTCATCCTTAGGAGTGTTCCCAAAATAGTAATAAAAAATAAAAATGTAAGTGTTTATCGATTCCCATATCATTATAGAAGAATGATTTCTAGGAACAAAGTAACAAATGTATGTGGGAGGACTCGAGTCAGGGATTCACAAAAGAAGCCTATGTAGCTCGTGGGGGAATCAAAGTCCACATAGTTCAAAAATAATACGGGGTGGAATTTATTCCATAAATAGAATTGGGGACTTTATTATATGTGTGTGCATGTGTGTGGAAAAAAAGTGTTCTAGTGTGACAAAATATGATGAGAAATCCTCGTTTGGAATTTACAAGTGAACCCGCTTTTCTTATTTTGGGGTTTTTCTATGAAAATAAAGTATGTGAGAACACTAATAATAAAAAGTTTTGAAATTAAGATGTGTGATGAAATGAAGTAAAATGATAAAGTGAAAATGAAGTAACTAATGCAAAAATAAGATAATTAAAGAAAAAAGGGGAAGAAATAGACCTCCTTGTGAACACTTGAAGTAGATATTGATTGTAGATGCGTTGATCTCAAGATGAAGTGATAGTGGTTCAAGGAGTTGGGTGGAAATTACTAAAAAGTGTACGAAAAAGATGGAAGGAATGTTATAAATGGGGTTTTAAGGAAATAATATCTCTTAATTTGTGGGAATTCTCTCTGAGACGGATGTTTAGGGGTTTTGAGGTGTGTCCTAAAGTGAGGTACCAACCTCTATTTATAGGTACAAGGGGGGTGACGATTGGCATGTTCCTAGACCTGCCTATCGATATATAACCCTAGATACACTGCTGATAGGTAGGGTACTGGGGTTGCGAATTGGCAGTCCGAGGAAGGTTTTTTTAAGAAAATAGCCGTAAAACACGAACTGCAAGTCAAAATCATACACGGGGTGAATCATTGGAAAGAGTATTCAGATTCGTTTAAGAATACATTGAACCACTCTCAGGTTCAACAGTTGATCGCAGTGCCATTTATCACTAAATAGGAAATTCTCGGAAGAAGACGGATCGTTCGTCCGAAGCTTAAGGCCGATTAGCGCATGGGATGGACCGTTGGAAAAAGTATTCAAATCCCTTTGAGATATCATTCAATTTAATCTAGTTTGGAGAGCTGACCTAGGTTAAAAGCGGCCCAGGAGTTCCCGTTGGCCTTTAGATCGGTATTCGGGGTATAACTTAGGGTTTTGTGGTGAATGATTGAGTGCTAAGGACTTTGGGAGGTGCTTAAGAGGGTCCTAGGATGGGGTATCTATAAGGAGCCCCTCCACGGGTGACCTTGGAACAAGTGAAGATCGTCGAATGATAGACACCACATCGATGTTGGGGAAAAGGTTTTTAGATCGACTATAAGGACCTAGAAGATGAGGTTGACTAATTCAGCGATCAATATTACTTATCAGGTCATAAGGGGATGGAGATGACCAATTTATCAGGTTGAAGTCAATTTTGAGGACCTAAGGAGGCAAGGATGATCGATTTAGTGGGTCGAGGTTAGTTATGAGGACCTAAGGAGACGAAGGTAATCAATTCATCGAGTTGAGGTCAGTTTAAAGGACCTAAAGAAATAAGGATGACCAAATCAACGGGTCAAGATTCACTTTTGAGTTATGCTGAGGAAGACCAATTTTGAGGTTCGAGTTCAATTATAAAATTCTGACGATCAATTCTGAGGGCCGATGTCAATTTTGAGTATCGAATGTTGTGATAACCAAATTTGAGGGTTGATGTCAGTTGTGAGGACCTAAAGTTGTGATGACCAATTCTAAGGGTCGAGTTCGATTCTGAGGACCTAAGTTTATAACAACCAATTTTAAGGAACGAGGTCAATTATGTGGACCTTAAGTTGTAGTTGCCAATTCTGAGCTCGAGGACAATTTTGAGGACCTTAAGTTGTGATGACTGATTTTGAGGTTCGTGGTCGATTCTGAGGACCTTAAATTATAGAACAATTATGAGTATCGAGGTCAATTCAAAGGACATTAAGTTACAACGACCAATTTTGAGGGTCGAGGTCAATTCCAAGGAACATAAGTTGTAGCGACCAATTTTGTGGGCCAAGGTCAATTTTAAAAACCTTAAATCGTTGTGACCAATTCTGCGGGTCGAGGTCAATTTTGAGGACCTCATGTTGTGACGACCAATTCTGAGGCCCAAGGTCGATTATGAGGACCTTAAGTTATAACGCGGGGATTTTCTCTCCTGTGGAATTTTAAATTATCTTGGGGGTACGGATGCATATGTGGTTCCGCTGGGGATTGCATTATTATAAGGCCTTAATGGGGGATATTTTGGCTGGGGAATTTTAGCAGACTTGGTTGTAGGCACATAGTTGGTTCTTCTTGTGGAATATGGTAAAGATAGGTGTGTAAGATTAATCCGACTAGGGTTATGCTGGGGATAAGAGCTTAAGATTAATCCTGCTGTGGATTTTGAGAGTTTTTAAGGGGCTTAGTGCTCCAAAAAGTGATTTTCTTGAGGAAATTGAGGTTTCATATTTTTCTGTGTTTTTTGGGAATTTTTTCGGCAATTGTTTGATTTTTCTAGATTTTTTTGGCATTTTCTACAAGAAAATGGTTTTTTCACGGCATTTTATCCCCTGCATTTTTAAAAAGTGTTGGCAAAAAATAAATTCCCAACATTTTTTTACCAAATGCTGGTAATTTGTGTTTTTTTTACCATTTTGCTGGCAATATACGGAATTTAATAAAAATGCTGAGAATTTTCCATCACTGGACTAATAATTTTAAGGATAACCGAAGTCAAACGACATATGATTATATTGCTAAAAAAAGAGTCACTACTTATTCCACCTTAATTTTTATTATCCCCTAAAAGCTGAAAACTCATTTCTCCCCAATTCTGCTAGAGATTCTCGATTCTCTCTCTTAATCGACCGTGAAACTCTAACAAAGGCCCTCAATTTGGTCACGTTGTTCACTCAAACTTCAATCTTCACATTGTTCTCTTGATTGTTTTGTTCATGTAGTCACCCACCGAAATAAGGGCAAATGAGGGTAACCAAACCCTTTTGCTTGCTTTTTCCATATCTCTCTCTCATTTGTATGAATTTTTGAAGTTTTTTTCACATCTTCCTCTATTGTCTAATTTATCTTTATGAATGTATCTGTTCTTAAGGTTTTGATGTGTATTGTTTTTGTCATTATGCTAGCTCTTTTATTATATAAAGATTTGAATCTTAAAGTGGGTTTTGTTAAAATGTGTAGTTTATGGTAAATAAATAAGGATCTAGTCGTACGTATGTGTAGATATATATTGCTAGAAATGTATTGAATGTTCAAGTTTTGGATTTATATTGATAAGTGGACATGAATGTATATTTATTTCTGATCTCATGGTGTTTGTTTTTTGTTTGTGTGGAAATGTTACTATGCTGAATGTATTTTTTCCATTTAGATTATGAAATGATTTTCAAATCCACAAGCTAAAACATTATTTGTATCTGTTTGTTTATGATATATTATAATAGTTTTTTATGATATATTACAACAATTGAATAATATCCGTAATTCCCACCTTTGAATTTTTCTATGCAATAAAGGTGAAACTAAATCTTAACATGTGTTTGTTATTGTAACATGGAGCATATAATTTCATATATATGTCTACTAGGTATCTCCATAGCAAGTTGGTAAACTTGTTAGGATTATTCATCTCTTTGGTGTGCCAGTGCAATATGGCCAGAACATATTGAGTGTATCACGATGGCAACACAATTGATCAATACCAAATATTCGATACTATATTTAACTCATTTAAACAAAATATATAGAACCATAAAAACTCGTTTTACATCTTTTGAATTGTAAGTACTCTAATTATCCAAGGTTACATATTGGTTAATAAATATTAAGAGTAATATATAGACACTCATATTTTGAATAGAAGTTATTAATGAACTATCATATAAGATCTTCAAGTCGATCATAAAATTACAAAATGTTACTCATTGTTAATCTCCTTTGCTTGCGGCACTAAACACGCACAAGACCACCTATCCCGCTAAGGCTGGATGACATGGGAGACGATATTGTAGGAGGAGATTGGTTAACTCCAAGGCCCGTAGCCTCAGATCTAATGGGTATTAAAAATAAATGTCAGTTTTAGCAAGATAGTCTATCTTTGATAATCGCTTAAGAACAAAATCAGTTTGAGGAAAGTACTATATGAATGATAATCCTTCAAATTCCTCAAATAAACCCTTTATTATGGCCATATTTATGCGTGTAAATGTATCTCGTTTTCTAATATATATTTGTTTCCAAAATAACTATTCAAGTCATTTAAACTCATTGTGTGGACCAAATATGCCTATTCTAAACTATCTATTTGAGGGAAGCATATATTTGTGTTAGAATAATTGGGTGAGATCTTTCAAAAATACTTAAACATTGTTTACTTATAGCCAAAGCTTTTTACAGAAAAAATGTTTGTTATCTTAATTTGAGAACACTTTCTTAAGGATAATTGCTTAATTTTTGTACAAAAACTCTTTTACCATAATTGTATGTACATATGCGTTTTCCATGACAGTTGCATATCGATCTCTTGAGCTCAATATTTATAGTACATGTGTGTGTAATGGTGTCAATTTGTGTGTTTATAGTGCTAGTGGTGGAGGTGGTGCGTTAGTGTAACCGCAATTTGCTAGTGAGTGTATGTGCGAGTCTAGTACATGGTGTAGTTATGTCGCAGTTTAGGTGAGCGTGTGTAAGGCTATGAGTATGTGTTGATGTTTGTGCACATATGGTAATTTAGCAGTAAACTATGGAGATGCTGTGTACTAGATAGGTGTGCAACAACACTGTGTTTATGTAAGTGTGTGTTAATAGGTAGATAGGTGCAGTGTTTTTTTTACAGCAATAATTGATGCTATGAAGTGGGTATGTACTATTGGATATAGAAGCAGATGTGTGTATGTGATGTAAATAAATAGTGTAAAACGACGAATGAAGGGTGGACCTCGCTTAAATGCATGATTCAATGTGTTGAAATTTCGAGGTCTAGAAATCCATGTAAACTTGGTGTTGTTGATATTTCTATGAATGAGGATGAGGATGGTTTCATTATTGATGCTATTATGAATGACCCTGATTATTTTTTCCCAAGTTTGAGCCTCCTTTAGAAGAGACTTTATATGGATATATGGGTGGGTGCATCCCACTTTGATGGACAAATAGATGCGGAAACTTCTATTAGCTTGATACCAGTAAGGGTTGTTAAAATTCAAGAGTATGTTTGAATTTAATTACGTCCAATTGGTGGATACAAAGTTATAAGGGCGTTCACCTCACCATGATCATGAGATTTATTCGGTCTTGGTTTAGGAGCCTTCTGAGTAAGACCTATTTGCTTAGCTCAAGTGTCTACGAACTGTTCGAGGTTTTATGCACCTAATCCTCTTTGCGTGAGATATGTACGATATATTGTGATATACATCCTTTTTTTCAGTCACATATGAATATTTATATGGGTTAAGGTGTATCTCGATCAAGGTTTTAAAAAATGTGAGGTGTTAGGCGAGCGTGGGATGGGCGCCTAGGCGGGACTAGGCATTTTTTTTGTTTTTTTGATACAAACCAAGTATCATTGGAAATTTAAGTTACTAAGAATTAATATTGATTAACTTCTAACATTACTAAAAATTCTTCAAACTCTCATACGTAAATAAAAGACATATCCAATCAAAGCATTACGCTATGAAAAATACTTAGGCAGTTTTGATTGTAAGTGTTAATCTCTTCTATCCCATATGAATTTCTCCCTTTATTACTTATTTTTTTCCCTAAGTTTTGGTCATTTTATTTTCTTTTAAACACACACAAGGTTAAATAAAAACTAGAAATTTCAGACAAAGAAATTTAGCTATGCACGTGTGTGTGTTATTCACAATTTATTTGTTTCAAATCATATGTATAAATGGATAAATGGATAAATAATGATGGAGAGTTTAGTTCTTTTTGTTTTTAATTTTATTTTTGTATTTATTGATGATTAATGAATGACTTCATTTTATATTTTGTATGATTACATCTACTACTAAAATAGTGATTAACGAAGAAACTTCGTCATCATTATTCTCAATGCGTTTACTTCATTTGTCATTTTTCATATTTAGGCCAATTAAGAACTGGTGGTATTCTTTCCATCATTTTCTAGTATATTTCATCACCTATTCTGCTTTATTTGTTCTAATTTCGTCCTGCCAGGTCCTTTGTGGAGTTGCTGGATTAACTATGGATGAGCTTTTTTGGATGGATAATATTTCTTTGATATTGAATACATGAATTTGAAAACTAGTCCGGGCTAGATTGTATTTCTATCTGAGAGGTAAGAACAAAGATAATATTTATTTCACTTTAGTTTAATGATTAACTTGAACAAGTGTAAAGTGGCCGGTATAAAATTAACTTGAACAAGTGTAAAGTGGCCGGTGAGTGTAATATTTAGTTCTTTTACTTGGGGAGTTTTATGGCTTTATATATACCAAGGGTAGTGTTTGGTGTCCATTTTAGCATGGTATATGCATTTTAGTCTCCAATACTTTTATTCCTAAATGCGTTTCGCAACACGCTAGTAACCACAGATTGAGAAGATTTAGTACAATGAAAAATGTTGAGATGATCCCTATTATTATTAGTTGGTTTGGTCATGACACCTACATCAATGGTTGCCCTTGTGTAATGGAAAGTATTTATTGTATCTTCTTGATCTTTGGTTGACCTTTCAAAAGGAATGAAATAGGAAACATTATTAGGGTGTGAAAATGTATGCACTGAGCTATAAAATGTTTTCTAGGAGTAAAAATAAGATTCAATTCCCAGAATTAATGAGGGATGATATTCCCCTACTTAGGACCTCTTTATCTAGGAAAAATAACAATGGGGGATAGTGTATCCCCCTCCCTCACACCTCTAGAAAAATTAAATATCCCACTAAATTGCCATTAATTAGAATTGAGATTCTAGTACATAATAGAATTTTTTAATCGAATTAATAAATGTTTGAGAGAAAATAAATAAGGCAAGAACATTTAGCAAATAATTCCCATTCAATGGTATCAAATGCTTTTGCATTATCAATTTTCATACCCATGTTCCCTCTAAAAAAAACCTTATGTATAACATATTATTACATTTTAATGCTGCACCAATAGCTTCAGAAATTTCTTTGCACTTTATGAAACCTTTTTTATTTGGACTAATAATTCTAATAGTAATATGAGACAATCTAGATACCAAGATATTAGGAGTGATTTTAAATATGAAATTAGAAAGATCAATAAAGCTTTATTGAGTCGTAAAATTGGCACCTTTGACTTTGGTTCATGACGTTGATGTGGTTAAAGATATCCTCAATCTGAAAAAAGATCTAAACATAAGATATAGGAGTTAACCACGCCTGTTCCACTGTACGATAATGGAAGTTCGGTGGAAGAAGTTATTGGAAAGAACCTTGAGGTCTGTTACATCTACGTCTATACTAGGGATGGTTCATTAAGGCCATACTTGAAACATGAATCATCAATTGAAGGATAAAGATGGTATCTTTGGTAGTTCATATTGGTATTATATCTACCCAGTGCTCATCTGTTTCATAAAATTCTTGTGAGTTGTCCAAACCTATAGAAATCTGAATGGAACGGGAGAGGATGCGAATTCATCATCAAATTTAAGTAATAGAGCATTACGATCTGATTCTAAATTGACAAAATTTTTGATTTCCCACCATGATTTAATACTATAAGAGTCCACCCAATCTTGCATGGATATAACATTGATACCTCCTTCACTATAAAGGAGACTAATTTTTTCATTTAGCCCTATGAAATTTAGGCACGCCCTTAAAGTCCCCCCATAATAAATCAACCATGGTCATTTCAATTCAATAGATGACTTTCTTAGGGGGTAATATAAGCAATAAATAAGAGGGGAATATATTTAAGAACGTTCCTAAGAAGAGTTATTCTCACTCCCGATGATATATTTCTAGATTTCCATCTAGCGAGCTTGGATCTAACTTTGAGAACCAAATTCGCGACAAAATATATTTTTTCCTTCCCGTGTAGATTGGGCAACCCAAATAGGTAAAGGGGGTCTTTTTTGAAGATACCCTGAATATAAGATATCTTTCTCGTGGCAGCAATAGATAAGTGATTAGATTAGTAAAATGAGTTTTTATTAAAGTTCATGTTTTGACCTGGATAATCTTTATATTGAATTAAAAGATTCTTGACCTTTTTTCATAATAGGAAGGTACAAAGGCTTATAGGTCTCATATCCCCAAAAGAGAGACTCATTCTTTTTAGAACACGAATGATGTTGGTGGATATCATTGCAATAGGCAGATTATATCTCATGAAGAAACCAATAATTGCATTCAGAATGTCAACTCCCACCACATCCCAAGAGTATTTGAAAAATTTATCAATAAATCCATCATAGCTTTTAGCACTGCTACTCGAAAGATAATAAAATAACCCGTTTAACTTCATCAATATTAGGAATGGACTTTGAAAAAGCATTGTCGACATCATTGACCAAATTTGGGATGTTATCTTAGCAGAGAAACATCATACATGTTAGTGCTAGAACCTTAAAACTACTTAATGAAGTAGCTGACAGCCTCATCTTTGATGTTCTTTTGTGTAATTATATCATTGAGACGAATGGGTTATCGGATGTAAGTATGTTTTAATTATATAATTGATACTTTAAGTTAATTACAGGAACAATTATCTTCATTAAAGTGTGGTATATGTTGAATGACAACATTGTGTAAACTTTTAGTTCATCATTGTCTACAGGTGCTCATATTGTGACATGTCAAGCATCGGGTTATGAAGGCTCAAATCGTGAGATTGAAATTATTATGATAAATGTATGATTTTATATCAGTTGTATAATGTGACATTTATTTCGTTTTTCTATTTTCCATATTATAAATAAAATATTATTTGTTGAGTAAAAGCACTAAAAAGTAAATAATATCGATGTATAGAGATTTACAACTTTGTTTGTGTTTGTAGTCCAGATTCAACAATATCGAAAAGAACAGCTTTTAGCACAACCAATCTGTAACTTGAGTCACAAATACTAAAGTTTAACTGTTGTTTTTCAACCAATCTGTAACTTCAGTGCATGAGGAAACATTAGGGCCATAGCCCCCAAATCTACAATTATTTAAAAAGGTTTAGAAACTAAATTCTAGATGAGCAAGATGGATTGAACTTCTGCAATAGTTCTGGAACTATAAGAAATAGGATCGTGGGCAGATTTATGAGTCATTCTTGATTTAATAAACTCTTTTATCAATTGGAAAATGAATGAAGCCACCATATATGTCACTTTGATGCCTTCAAACATTTTTTTTGGCAGCTCACTTGAACCCCCTCATGATATCTCCCATTGCTCTGATTACCACTGTGCAGATTCAC
This sequence comes from Sambucus nigra, assembly GCA_949130495.1. NCBI lineage: Eukaryota > Viridiplantae > Streptophyta > Magnoliopsida > Dipsacales > Adoxaceae > Sambucus > Sambucus nigra. The sequence goes on along the minus strand of OX422211.1, from coordinate 664,530,984 downwards.
AATGGGACTTGCCTTGGTTTCGTGGCAGCTCACTATGTAGGCTCACTATACATATTCACAGTGGTACCTATCACTGTGATGCCTTGGTTTCGTTACCTCTGTTTAGGTCTTTTTTTAGAACTCTCATATTTTTGAACTCATGAAATGTGACTCTGTTTACAGGTCACACCCCACTTGAGAAAAGCCATACAGGAGCCAACACTAAACATAGGCCTGGTGAAGATAAATACAACCACCCAACATCGAACTGTTTCGGTGTGTTTTTGTGCAAATGTCTAATTATGATAATTTTACTATTTTGTTCTATTTTAAACTCGATCCTATATAGTGTGTAGTCTATTTTGTTTAAATTTTACTTGGATTCATTATTTCCATTTCTCAAATGTAATTGTTTCATGTCTCTAAAACATAAAAGGTGTTCAACTTGGCACTGAATATTATGGTATTATCTTATATGATTTTTTATTTATTGGGGCTCACAATTTTGATGTAATAATGTAGTTCAAACATTACCCCTAATTGAGCATATCGGATGAATGAAACCCTGCAACACTGAAATATGCTTCGTTCCCGATATTTTGTGTGTGCACCCGCCCAAGTGAGTGTTTGTGTACTGTGTGCATATGAGGGAGATCATGTAAATTCTGCTTGCACGTATGAGTGTGAGTGTGTGTGTGAGAGATAAATAGAGATTATAACTTTTAACTCAATTTTATGCTAATGACATGTTTTGTGTTGTTTGCATATTGTACTTAATAGTATAGCATAGACAAATTGGGTAAGATATTTTAACTATATTGGGAATTTTTCTACTTACTTCTCTTATTACACCCAAATTTTACATTCTATATTCGAAATTTGCTTCTTTTCTAATAGAAATTGCTTATGCGTAGTGTTCTCTTCTATATAACGTAGTGGACTTTATCAAGGATATTTTATTTTTTTAAATTGTAGTGGTCACTTTTAACTTTACCTTTTCAACTTTTTTATGCAAAGCTTTCAACTATTACATATCATTTTTCTAATTTGATAAATGCAGATTCCTTGTGTGGTCTAACTTTCTAATTTACACTGTTTTGAACAAAGGGAGACTAGGTTGCACTATCGAGATTTGTTTCGAAGGAATTAAAATCAAGAATTGATAAAAGAGCTTATCTGATCCCAATGAGAGAAGTTGGATCCGTATAAGCATACCTTCACTATTTTTTTGGATCCATCTGCAACAAATACTTTTGGGTGCTTATATTGTCATTTTAGGGGGTTATTTATAGAAGAAGCAATATTGTTGGGTGCTTACATTGTCAACATTTTTTTATTGCAAAAGTGAAGGAAATGGATGCTGAGGCTATGCCAATAACATATATTTGATTTCAGAGAGTAGGACCTAAAATTTTTTGGGAGATTGAAAAAACACCACAAAATTCAAGCTATCGAACTGATGCAGAATTCATTCGAATAAATTGAGGGGTACGCACATTCAAATATTAGAAACATAGTGGGATTTTGAGCAAACAAAGTCAGTAATAAGCTATTTACGCTGTTATAGTTGTTTATTAATGTTGGTTAAAAGCTACTTGGAGAAATATTAGCACCAGTTCACCTCTCGGGGGATTGTTCCTGTTGGGAAAATTCGATGTTATTTTTTTTAATTTTTCTATTTTACATTTTAATTTTTAGCCAGGTCTCAATTTAAGAATATGTATTGAGACCATAGTCTTTCTTTTTAAGTATTTCTATTTAAGTATTTCTTTGCAAATTTTTGGTTCCTTTTGAAATTGTAGCTATGGTACAAGTGTTGAAGGGAACAAATGATTATTTATATTGCATCATGTGGTTCATTATTCTCATTATGAATTGCGAAGGAACTTTGGTTATTAGGAATAATATTGGGATACACATTTGGATCAAGTACATGTTTATACAGTTGAATAAATTTTAGGGGTTTTTCCCCTATTCATTATATTTTTGTTATTTGATATTGATTCATCATGTTTAGTTCAAGGGTTAGCCATCCATTATAGTTTTTTTTATACTGATTCTAATTTTAATGTATAAATTCTCTTTTCTTTCTGTGATTGTAGGTTTATCATTTTGATGAATTTGGCAGAGCTGGTGGTGAATTTGGAGGATATTAAGCTTAATGTGTTCTCTATACAAGCTCAAGCACAACAATTTCAAGATTTGATGTGTAACGACTCAGATGTGCGTCTTGAGGGTATTGGAAATAGGGTGGTAAAATCGGATCTGGACATGAAGAATATGTGGGATGATTATGGAAAATTTAATGGAGATGATCATTTTGATGTTACAACCCGCCTAATTAAAAATTGGGCAGCCAGTCCCATACAAAATTAAAACAGAATATACAATTGGATCATTCTTAGCATCACTGAAAACATTTACAACTCACCCTATACCCAATTAAGCAGGTGTTAAAAACTTTCCAAATTTTAAATTCAACAAAGACCCATTTTTAGTTTATGAATAATACTACACATATTATTCTACAACACTAATAACCGAAAAAATAACACAAAAGAATTTAAATGCAGTTGGAATAAACATTCCCAAATAATTATCCAATACAGTAATCCCCACAATAGTAAATGTATTAAGATGACACGAGTACAAGACTATATGACTCAAATAGAAAAAAAGAAAACTAAATTCCTTTGGGAAACATGCCCTAACTAAAAGAACACTGTGAATTAAATGAAGATATTCGTCTAAGCAATACTCCATAGCTCCATAGCTCGTCATAATCAGCTAAGGTTAGTGTCCCTTTTGCTGGACACCTGATATAGAAGGTACAATAGAATAGAAAAATATGCAAGGAAATGGGTCAGAGCCCGATGTGAAAATGAGTTTGAAAACAACAAGTATTTAACAAGTGAAATAAAGCATTTATTACGTACATGTTAGTATCCAGACTCTCATTTGATATTCTCACCTCTCATCTAGAGTGCACACTTAACGTTTCCTATTAACCTCCTAGTTAATGGTTCATCTACACAAATTTCCATAATATGATTCCATCCCACATCATAACCCCGTATGCCCCATACCATACGTAATATAATCATTCATATACGTTTCCCATTAACATGAATCGTTTCTCATTAATATGAATTAAGATTTTCAAATCTATAAGAATAAACATTCATTAACTTAATTCAATTCTCTTTCTCTATTCACCGTTATCTACAATTATCATACAGTATATTGATATAACCACTATATACATTCATTTAATTCATTATATATATAAATATATAATACGGCACCCCGAGTCACAGCTGCGGTGCATGCATTACTCTGCTATCATGTCCCAACATCGTTGGTCACCGAATAGGGGACAAAAGGTTCGATAAGGATTCCTCGAACCACAAACAACAACATACAAATTGGAGGCAAACATAGTTCTCGTATCCATGGGCCACACACATACCTACATTCCCATAGTCATCGGACTTATCAACTCCCTGATAAGTCTTTCATAGACCTATGTTCTTGAGCGACAAATCAAAGATCCCATGGATTCATTAGGATATGACTGCCTTCACGTGCAAACCTCCTGTCGATAGCAAGTAAGCTAGGTATGTCATACACATAAATTATCAATCAATCAAATATGCATTTTCATCTACCTATAATATAATATCAACAAGGTACTCACACTACCATAAGATAATTCCCATACGTAGCATTATATCTCTTTCAATCCTACGTATTAAAATATTATGACTTTACTTCTTTCATTTAATTAGCCCCGAGCCTCACTCAATACTCAAGATTCAAATAGGTTTTACCTCAACATTTTATTCAGTAAGAAATCACTAATATCCTACTGGTCCATATCATATTATCTCCCAAATTTCCACGAATTAAACTCTCCTTTAATTAGGGTTATAGCCAATTGTTTTCAATCTCTTATAAACATATATTTTATCAACTAGGATTGAATACCATCATCACATGGCTCATAGTCTATAGTGTTTCATTCACATTATGTGACTTATCAACAAAATCAACATCCTCGCATCCTATAACATCTCTCCACTCCCGACGTCATTAAGGTTCATGAGTGGAGCATCTCGCAAAGCGAAATCCAAACAAGGAACCCCTCCAATACACTACTACTTAACTTTTTCGATCGTGGAGGTCCGTCAACTTCAAATATGCAACCGGGATAACCTCATCACCTCTTTCAACCAAATGTCGTCTGAACTCCCTTGTCCATCTAGGAGCCATACCACTAAGCTCTTGTACTACACTCAGTCCTTATGCAATCAATAAGGAGCTTAAACTCAGTACTTGCGCTATCAATAATGAGCTTAAACTCACACCTTGATGTTAAAATTGTAACCCTAAGGCTACCCAGGTTTTATATTAAATCTCCCCAACTGGACCTATCCTTAATCCTCATGCACACAAATTAGAATCCAACACATGAATCTAGCAACCAAAATTTCTTTCAATTTAATTAACATCATTCTTAATCAATTAAATCCCAATCAAATTAATTCGATTCTCATATAGGGCTTACTGATCTTCCTTGAGTCCCATAATATTCCATTAAAAATCACCAAAGAATTACAAAAGGTTTGGGATAACAACAAGCATTAAAAAGAAACAACTTCAAGGATTCTGGGGAGGTCGATCGATCGAAGGCAGGGGGTCGATCGATCGACTGCCCAAATAACAGCCCAGTTTTCTGAATTTATTCTACTATGGTTTTCATCACTTTTGATCATTCAAACCTTCATATTAACTAACCAAATTCCTTATAAACCTTACTAAATAATATATCAACATATTTGAATGATTTCTAATGATCTAAACATCCTAGAATCATCAAGAGTTTGAATTAAAAGCATATGTTCATCATATTTTTTCAGAAAATTATAAACATGATATCTTCAAGAACACAACAATGATTCTCATAATTTTTTCAACAATTTACTAATTATTTCGTGGATTACTATCTACCTACAACATGAGTTTGATTCCCATATATTTTCAGTTTCCAGAAATCCATTAACAACTCTATCTTTTCATCTTCCAAACATGTAAAATCTCAGTTTTTATAACTATTGTAACATAGACAATACACAAACTTAGATTGTAATTATCGAACACTTAATTATAATGAAGATTTGATCCTTTGGAGTTGAATAACATAGGTGGTTATCCCCTTCTCTGGCCACTTTCGGTGGTGGTTGGTGGTGGTGACCTTTGGTATTTAGTTCTCCTCCTTTCCAAGCAAGCTTTTCTCTTCCCAAGCAACCTTTCACTGTCTCTAAGAAGATGACCTTTCAATATTGTGTAGAAGAGATGAAGGAACCAACGTTCAACTAATATCCAAATACTTATAATAAGACAAAATTCGAAATCACTATTCACCCATTGTAAAAATGACCAAACTTCCCTTTTGGGTTGTCTTTTCATTTCCAAATGACCCAAGACTCAAAATTAACATCCAAATAGACTTTTCTGACAATTTCAACCCTTTCGAATTCAACGACGCAGTCGAAATGACTATAAGGTCGATATAAAAATAAGTTTCCTTTTTAATTTAACAAATTAGTCCTGACACGTCCCATACCGCGTCCGACTAAAAATTCAAATTACTGAATTAATAACTCACAGCAATATCAATATCATCATAATCTTATATTACCTAAATATCTTTAAGTAATATACAGAATCATATATTTTAATATCCACAATTCAGATAAAACCCAAATGTATTTATTTAGAATAAAATCCAATTAATCCATTAATTTAAAATATAACCCATTTTAAAAGTCATTAAAAATCACGGGGTATTACATACTTGCCCCCTTATAACAGAATTTTGTCCCGAAATTCGGAAAGATAAATTATACTGGTAAGGTCAAATCCGAGTATAAATCTTGCATCGCAAGTAATCCACGTCGTACCGCCCATACAGTACATTAACGAAAATCCTTATTGATGTTACACGAAGTCTCACCATATAGTTTTAACTGAATCAAATTTAAACTTTACGCAATCTTCCCTATACCATCCTCATGACAAAGTTTGGTAAAAATGATCCTCACTTATTAAGCAAATAAATCCTGAACTCACAACTACTTACAGTTTCACAATTATGAAAACTACTACAATGCAACCATCCAAGGCTCCCATACACCCTATCATATATCTCTCATTATAATATGGGTATGATTACCCGCATAATACTCTAATTTATCCCAAAGGTTATAAACTCATATCTTAAAGACCTAATTTATTTTGACTCCTAACGGGTATTAGTTTCATGTGTGGGGTGTCTCACAAGCGAAATCCAAATAAGGAACCCCACCGATACACTACTACCTAAAGTAGTCGGTCATCGAAACTCCCCACGTCCTTAGTCAATAGTTTATAACCTCTCTATAGGTTTTATCGATTTCAAATAAAAGTGCACTCATCTACTCTCTTATAAAATACAAGATGCTGGCTAGTAGTAGTACATACGCTCTCATATACCGCAACTCAATCCATGCCGATAGTCACATCATGTTCGGACATGCCCAAGGTAAGTAATTCTGTGATAAAAATCATACCCACGTGATGATATTTTAAACATAGGTGTCCCATAACCCTCGGTGAGTTTACGTAAATAACAGTGCTATAGGCTTAACCCTTGTTCCCATACAATATTTAGTCGCTACAAAAATCAGTATGCGCCTCATAACTCCTTAGATAGAAAACATACCCTCATTCGTGGGCAGTGGTTGTTGGCTCCTACTATTATAACTTTGCTCCGATGAGTCAAGAAAAATTTTACCCCAAATTTTCAGTTCTAGTTAACCACACTCCACTATATGCCCAAGCCTTTAAATATACTGTCTTCGTTAGGTAACACACACAATTCTTGCATTTCAAGAACTTCTACTGATGACTCTCCTTAATTTTCCATAATAGGGGTGACCTCGACTATGGTCATCATACTCGAACATACTTCATAACCTCCTAAGTACGATCTCTGTTATCCGTCCAATGGACCTCATCTGCCATACTTCTTGTACGAACCCGTCCGAACGCAAATAAGATTCAATAATATATACGAAATCTTACCAAAGAAATCAACAATCCTAAACATAGGGCTCTACATCAAAGAAAGTTAAGGTGAAAACATAGTAAGCCGTACAGATCCTAAAGGACACTAGAACCTGATGCTCTGATACCACCCATAACACCCCGCCTAATTAAATACCGGGAGTCCAGTCCCATACCAAATTAAAATAAAATATACAGTCGGATCATTCTTAGCATCACTGTCGAAAACATTTACAACTCACCTAATACCCAATTAAGCTGGTATTAAAAACTTTCCAAATTTTAATTTCAACAAAAACCCATTTTTAGTTTACGAATAACACTACACATATTATTCTACAACACTAATAACTGAATAGATAACACAAAAGAATTTAAATACAGTTGGAATAAACATTCCCAAATAATTATCCAATACAGTAATCCCCACAATAGTAAATGTATTAAGATGACACGAGTACAAGACTATATGACTCAAATAGAAAAGAGATAACATAATTCCTTTGGGCGACATGCCCTAACTAAAAGAACACTGTGAATCAAATGAAGATAGGCGTCTAAGAAATACTCCATAGCTCCATAGATCGTCATAATCCACTAAGGTTGGTATCCCTGTTGCTGGACACCTGATATAGAAGGTACAATAGAAAAGAAAAATATGCAAGAAAACGGGTCAGAGCCCGATGTGAAAATGATTTTGAAAACAACAAGTATTTAGCAAGTGCAATAAAGCATTTATTATGTAAATGTTAGTATCCAGACTCTCACTTGATATTTTCACCTCTCATCTAGAGTGCACACGTAATGTTTCCTATTAACCTCCTAGTTAATGGTTCCTCTTCACAAATTTGGATAATATGATTCCATCCCATATCATAACCCCGTATGTCCCATACAATACGTAATATAATCATTAATATATGTTTCCCATTAACATGAATCGTTTCTCATTAATATAAATTAAGCTTTTCAAATCTATAAGAATAAACATTCATTAACTTAATTCAATTCTCTTTCTCTATTCACCGTTATCTACAATTATCACATAGTAGATTGATTTAACCACTATATACATTCATTTAATTCATTATATATATACATATATAATACGGCACCCCGAGTCATAGCTGCGGTGCATGCATTACTCTGCTATCATGTCTCAACATCGCTGGTCACCGAATAGGGGACAAAAGGTTCGGTAAGGATTCCTCGAACCACAAACAACAACATACAAATTGGAGGCAAACATAGTTCTCGTATCCATGGGTCACGCATATACCTACGGTCCCATAGTCATCGGACTTATCAACTCCCTGATAAGTCTTTCATAGACCTATGTTCTTGAGCGAAAAATCAAAGATCCCATGGATTCATTAGGATATGACTGCCCTCACGCGCAAACCTCCTGTTGATAGCAAGTAAGCTAGGTATGTCATACACATAAATTATCAATCAATAAAATAGGCATTTTCATCTACCTATAATCTAATATCAATAAGGTACTCACACTACCATAAGATAATTCCCATAAGCGTTATATCTCTTTCAATCCTACGTATTAAAATTGTATGACTTTACTTCTTTCATTTAGTTATCCCTAGGCCTCACTCAATACTCAAGATTCAAATAGGTTTTTCCTGAACATTTTAATCTGTAAGAAATCACTAATATCCTACTGGTCCATATCATCTTATCTCCCGAATTACCACGAATTAAACTCTCCTTTAATTAGGGTTATAACCGATTGTTTCTAATCTCTTATAAACACATCTTCTATCAACTAGGATTGAATACCATCATCACTTGGCTCATAGTCTATAGTGTTTCATTCACACTATATGACTTATCAACAAAATCAACATCTCGCATCCTATAACATATCACCACTCCCTACGTCGTTAAGGTTCGTGCGCGGAGCATCTTGCAAAGCGAAATCCAAATAAGGAACCCCTCCAATACACTACTACTTAACTTTGTCGATCGTGGAGGTTCGTCAACTTCAAATATGCAACCGGGATAACCTCATCCCCTCTTTCAACCAAATGTGGTCTGAACTCCCTTCTCTATCCAGGAGCCATACCACTAAGCGCTTGTACTACACTCATTCCTTGCGCAATCAATAATGAGCTTAAACTCAGCCATTGCACTATCAATAATGAGCTTAAACTCACACCTTGATGTTAAAATTATAACCCTAAGGCTACTGAGGTGTTATATTAAATCTACCCTACTAGAACTATCCTTAATCCTCATGCATAGAAATTAGAATCCAACACATGAATCTAGCAACCGAAATTTCTTTCAATTTAATTAACATCATTCTTAATCAATTAATTCCCAATCAAATTAATTCGATTCTCATCTAGGGCTTACTGATCTTCCTTAAGTCCCATAATATTCCATTAATAATCTCTAAAGATTTACAAAAGGTTTGGGGTGAGAACAAGAATTAAAAAGAAACAACTTCAAGGATTCTGTGGAGGTCGATCGATCGAAGGCAGGGGGTCGATCGATTGATCGCCAAGACAACAACCCAGTTTTCTGCATTTCTTCTATTGCGGGTTTCATCACTTTTGATCATTCAAACCTTCATATTAACTAAGCAAATTCCTTATAAACCTTACTATATGATATAGAAACATATATGAATGATTTCTAATGCTCTAAACATCCTAAAATCATCAAGAGTTTGAATTAAAAGCATATGTTCATCCTATTTTTTCAGAAAATTATAAACATGATATCTTCAAGAACACAACAATGATTCTCATAATTTCTTCAACAACTTACTGATTATTTCGTGGATTACTATGTACCTACAACACGAGTTTGATTCTCATATATTTTCAGTTTCCAAAAATCCCTTAACAACTCTATCTTTTCATCTTCCAAACATTTAAAATCTCAGTTTTTATAACTATCGTAACATGGACAAATACCAACTTACATTGCAATTATCAAACACTTGCCTCTAATGAAGATCTGGTCCTTTGGAGTTGAATAACACAGGTGATTCTCCCCTTCTCCGGCCACTTTCGGTGGTGGTTGGTGGTGGTGACCTTTGGTCTTTAGTTCTCCTCCTTTCCAAGCAAGCTTTTCTCTTCCCAAGCAACCTTTCACTCTCTCTAAGAAGATGACTTTTCAATATTGTGTAGAAGAGATGAATGAACCAACGTTCAACTAATCTCCAAATACTTATAATAAGACAAAATCCGAAATCACTATTCACCCATTGTAAAAATGACCAAACTGTCCTTTTGGGTTGTCTTTTCATTTCCAAATGACCCGAGACTCAAAATTAACATCCAAGTAGACTTTTCTGACAATTCTAACCCTTCCGGATGCAACGACCCAATCGAAATGACTATAATGTCGATATAAAAATAAGTTTCTTTTTTAATTTAACAAATTAGTCCTGACACGTCCCATACCACGTCCGACTAAAAATTCAAATTACTGAATTAATAACTCACAACAATATCAATATCATCACATTCATATATTACCTAGATATCTTTGAGTAATATACATAATCATACATTTTAATATCCACAATTCAGATAAAACCCAAATGAATTTATTTATAATAAAATCCAATTAATCCATTAATTTAAAATATAACCCATTTTAAAAGTCATTAAAAATCACGGGGTATTACATTTGATTACGGGGCATGCGGGTATGGAAATGAGACTGAGTTCTAGATGGGTTGTGCAATTTCAAGAACAGCTAGCTTCCCTCTGGATGTAGCAGCCGCGATAGCTGCTGCAACAGTAGGCTGCTGTTGACCATTTCTTTTAAAGAAATAATCTTCAGTGGATCAGGTTATGGGCTTTGCATATGTTGAGATGGTATGTCCTCTGATTGTTTACTTCTTCTCTGTCAGCGTTGGAAATCCTGTATGTTAGATGTTCAGTTAAAAAAAAAAGGAATAAATATTATTATTAGTGTATTTTTTTTAAACAGGTTGGTTAGTGCTGTAAATAAAGGGAACTCTGCCCAACTTTTTTGTAAAGTAATGCCTAATGACATTTCAGGAACTAAAAGGAAAAGTAGGGCTAAATATGAATGAGCTATCTAATTTTAGAGTAAACACATATATTTGTGAGTTAATACAATGTACTAACTGTACTTACTAAGATATTCGTGATTGGTTAATTGAATTAATCATCAAAATTAACTTCATTAATCATATTTATTGGTTGTGCGACGATGCAAGAAGTGATCTAGGCATGCAAGTTGGGGTTACGACGCGCATAACTTTGGAAATTATGATCAATTTTTTTAAAATACACTTAGTTTTGTTGGGGAACGAAATTATTTCCGTTTTGCAATTATGTACTTTGAAAATCGGTCACCGTTTTGTGATTACGTACTTTGAAATTTTTTGCTATGCCTTTAGACATGGGCATACCCTAGTGTATATATATGCGTGTGTGTGTGCAAGTGCACGCACATATATATATATATATATATATATACCTACTTTTTAGTTTTTACCCATGAAATTTTAAAAGGGCTTCGTGCCTCATAGTTTTAGAACATCTTGTCTTTGATAAACACTACTCTTGTAAACTCAGGGGTGAAATTTTATTATTATAGGTTGCTATGACCCCACAACGGCAGAGTAAATCACTCTCATAGGCACATTCCCATTCACAGTCTCTTTTGCACTTACAATCCAATCTCCAACCACCATTCCACCCGCAATCTCAATTCAGTTCTCATTCCCTTTTAAATTCTAGCTCGACCGAATGATCAAACTCAAGTTATAGTGAAAGCGACAGTAGCTCGATGGAGAGTGAGCCTTTACATAACCAAAACGCCCATTCACTTAAATAAGGTACTTATTTATTTGATTTATATGTGCTTAATTAACTGTGTAGATTGAAGTTAACCTATTTTTTTAATTTCTACAGTTCAGCTTCAGAACAATATGCAACTAAATATAGAGTGGCATTGCGAGTGTTAGTGAATAAATAAATGCCACTTCAATTCAGGTATGTTACTAATTTAAAGGATTTAGAGGGCATAATATATATGCGCTTCCTTCCTTGGGGAGTTTATGTATACTTGACATTTGGTTGCTCGTTTATTTGGTTATATATAGTCTTAAAATTTTTGGGATGTCCTAAAAACAAATAAAAATCACCTAATTTTTTTCTAAAAATATATGGTTGATGACATATTCATCTTATTTGTGGAAAGAACCATCAAAGAAGAAGAAGCACCATCATATTGAATCAAGATGAGTGTTGATAGGATTTTTTTTTTGTGAAGGTAGCTAGAATTACCAAGCTGATATTCCATTTGTGAAGGTAGCTAGGGTTTATTTCTCGCCGGCGATCTCCTAGCTGGCCAGCCTTGTAACCGCGACCACCATCTGCTGGTGGTGGCCCAAACTATACAACCTCTCAAAACCATTCTACCATTCTCCCTACTGTATTGGAGCCCCCTATTCCGCAATCTCAGAACACGTATGAACAGGGAAGAGTTCTGATTCAATGGGAGAACTTAATTCCGGCGACGGCGAACCAAAGCCACCGGATCCCTCCTCTTCTCAACATGCGACTTCTCTTAAGCCTTCTTACGCAGCCAAGGTGATTCAAAATTCTTCTTATACCACAAATTATGTGGGTCAAACTCCCCCACCCAAGTTGTCAATGCACCTGCAAGAAGTTTCTACATACAATGGAGAACCAGCCATCATTTACGAAGATAAGACTCTGCAACAAATGGCCTGCCCACTGAAATATACAGTGATTGGCAAGTTTACTCATGGAAGACCCCCAATTGATGTGATTCGAAATTTTTTTAACAATCTGAAGCTAAAGTCCTCTTTCCAAATAGGTTTGGTTGATCACAAGCATGTTATGATAAAATTGGTACAGGAAGAGGATTTCCATCGCATCTGGCTGAAAGATATGTGGTTCATTGACAGATTTCCTATGCGTACTTTTAAATGGGATCAAAATTTTCACCCCAATGTTGAATCATCTATAGTACCTGCTTGGATTTTGCTGCCTCTTTTGCCTCTTCATTTGTACAATAGGGATGCCCTGTTCTCTATTGCTCAAGTGGTTGGCCCCCCTTTGAAAACAGATAGTGCTACTGCTACTTTGTCTAGACCAAGTATAGCTAGAGTGTGTGTGGAGTTGGATTTAAAAAAAGATCTTCCTAAAAGAGTATGGGTAGGTAACAATGATAAAGGTACTGGGTATTGGCAGAAGATAGAGTATGAAGAATTACCAAGCTTGTGTTGTTACTGTGGTAAAAAAGGCCATGTAGAGAATGAGTGTTTTATAAAGAAGGAAAAGGATGCCAATAAACTGATGAATCAGCAACAAGCAGTTGGTAAGAATGTTGCTACAAAGGAATGGGTTAAGAAAGTCTTTCATACAAAAGTGGACAGTAAAAAGGAAGAAGACAATGATGTAGAAGAAGGAGAAGTTGTTGAAAATATAAATGTAAATTATAGGCCTTTAGTGCAGAGCTATATAACGTCCTTCTTTAAGGAGAAGGGTATATCAAACCAACTTAAGCTTAGTTCTAGTACAGTGAAGAATTCTAAGTCTAAACAGATGTATGAGGCTGATAGCAGAGATGCAAATGAGTGTCCCTATGTATGTGAGGAGGGAGCAGTCAACAATGAGAAGGAGCTTGTTTGTTCAGAAGTGATGCACAATGTAGACAGTGATGCAGGTTCTAAGAAGGGAGAGGCAGCAATTGTGAAGGAGGTTAGCACTAATGTTAGTATGGCACACCATGAAGTTGCTACATATATTACTCCTGTGAAGAATGTGAGCCCAAATGATGAATTCTCTCTAGTTAAAAAGAAAAAGAAAGGGAGGAACAAGATGGAGAATGATAAGTCTAATTCTAATGGGAGTATTAGAGTTCTAAGATCCAACACAAATACTGATACAAGTCAATTCTCTAAATGATTGAAGCGCTCATATGGAATATAAGGGGCATTTCAAAGCGAGGTGCTATTAGAAGGTTGAAAAGGTTAAAGAGAATTCATAAGTTGGATATTTTAGCTGTTTTGGAGCCTAAACAGGGGGTAGAGAAAATTAGTCAGTACTGTATCAAGCTGGGGTTTACTTCTTATGCGGCTAATATCTCTAATAAGATCTGGTGTTTTTTTAAAGAAGGAGTTGAGTGGTCGCTTGCTCATGATTATGATCAATGCCTTACGATGTCTGTTCAAGTGTCTGGATGTTCTAGGACTGTTCAAATGAGTGTGATTTATGCTAGCTGTTTGAGGAATGTTAGAAGAGATCTGTGGGATCACTTGTCCCATATTTATACAGATTCCCCATGGTTGATTGGTGGGGATTTTAACATTATTGTTAATTCCTCAGAGAAAGCTGGTGGGAATGAGGTGAATATTGGGGCTATGTTTGAATTTATGGAATGCATAGAGACTAATGCTATGTCTGATATTGGTTATTCTGGATCTAAGTATACTTGGTCTAACAATAGGAGTGTTGATCAGGTCATTTGGTGCAGATTAGACAGAGTTCTTATGAATCAAGCTTGTCTTGATATTGGTGTGATTTGGCATCTATCCCACCTGAATAGATCTATGTCAGACCATACTCCTTTATTACTGAGTGCTGATACCTCTGTCAGTACTGTGTCTAAAAGATTTAGATTCTATGATTTTTGGACTGAACAACAATCGTGTGTAGACTTGGTGAAGGAAGTTTGGTCCTCCGTTCAATGCCATAACCCTATTGCTGCTATTTCATTGAAATTTAAGGAATTGAGGCATAGGCTGAGTAGGTGGAGTAGGGATACATATGGGGACATTGCTCAATCTGCTAGGGATGCAGAGGATGCAGTTCTTTGTGCTGAAATAGCATATGAGGAAGATCCTAGTGAGGATAATAGAGTGGCTCTTTCTAGAGTTCTGTCTCAATGTAACTACAGTCTCAAAGTTGAAAATGAATTCTGGTGTCAAAAAGCAAATGAAAAATGGGCTTTAGATGGTGATAGGAATACTTCCTATTTTCATAAGGTAGTTAAGAGCAGGCATAAAAGGCTATTCATTTCTAGAATTCAGAATGAGGATGGCAATTGGATTGAATCTCCCAGTCAAGTTAGAGATGCTGCTATAGAGTTTTTCAAGAATCAATTCAGATCTGATGAATTGGATTTTCATGAGGAAGAAGATGAGGTGCTTCAGCATGTTCCAAAGTTGGTCACTCCCGCTATGAATGAGCAGCTAACAAAATGGCCCAATGAAGACGAAATAGAGATGGCTGTGAAAGGGCTAAGTTCTTCCAGTTCTCCTGGGGTGGATGGTTTTGGCGGCTTCTTCTACAAATTTTTCTGGGAAACTATCCAAAAGGATATTAATGCTGCTGTTTGGGGTTTCTTTTCTGGAATGACCCTTCCTAAGATGTCTACAACTACTTTGTTAGCTCTTATTCCTAAAGTTGAATCTCCCACTAACTTTGGTCAGTTTAGGCCAATTAGTATGCAGAACTTTATTAATAAGATTGTCTCTAGAATTTTGAGCAGCAGGCTTGCTAATCTTCTTCCTAATCTGATTGCCCTCAATCAATCTGGCTTTATTAAAGGCAGGTCTATATCTGAAAATGTGATGTTAGCTCAAGAATGCTTGTCTAATTTAAATGCCAAGAATTATGGTGGAAATGTAGTAATGAAGTTGGATATGGCCAAGGCTTATGACAGGGTATCTTGGTTATTTTTGATTAAAGTCTTGAGGAGGTTTGGTTTTAATGAAGCATGGATTGACTATATATGGAGAATCGTTTCAAATTGCTGGTTTTCTTTGGTGCTAAATGGTGAAGTCATGGGTCATTTTCCCTCCTTTAGAGGTTTGAGGCAGGGAGACCCGCTCTCTCCCTCTTTGTTTGTGTTGATGGCAGATGCTCTATCCAGACAGTTAAATCACCTGACTTCTTCTCCTTCTTATGTGGGATACAAGCATCCTATTGGGAGTATAAAATTTAATCACTTGGCTTTTGCTGATGATCTAATTATATTTTGTTCAGGTTCCAAGAGGGAATTATCCACTCTTCTCAAAGTTCTATCACAATATGAAGCATGTTCTGGACAGTTGATTAACAAAGGCAAAAGTACTTTGATGCTATCCAATAAGATTCCTGTCTCCAGAGTAGCTGCTATTGGAAGACAAACTGGTATGCAATTGAGAGCTGGATGTATTACCTATCTTGGGTGCCCCATCTTCTCTGGTAGGAAGAAGATTATATTCTTTGAACCTCTCATCCAGAAGATTAAAAAGAAGTTGTTGGGATGGAAAGCTAAACTTCTAAGCTCCGGAGGAAAGTTAACTCTTCTCAAATCAGTTTTATCCTCTATGCCTATGTTCCTGTTGACCTCGATTTCTCCTCCTAAAGCAGTTCTAAGAAGAGTTGAATCTTTATTTGCTCAGTTTTTCTGGAATACATCTCATGGGGTTGCTAGGCATCATTGGTGCAAATGGGAGCGTATTACTAGACCTGTGGAGGAAGGGGGTTTGGGGATTAGATCAATCACTGATGTATCTAAGGCTATGGATATAAAATTATGGTGGAAGCTTAGGACCTCAAATTCTATGTGGGCATCATATATGATTTCTAAGTATTGTAGAAATAGTCACCCAGTTATATCTTCAAATAGAGCTGCCTCCTCTTCATGGAAAAGAATCTCTGCAGTGAGAGATGTTGCTGAGGATCACATTTTATGGCATGTCAGTACGGGTACTTGTAGTATGTATTATGACAATTGGTGTGTTGGGCCAGTTAGAGATACTCTAGTGCAGGATGATGTTAGGGTTAATTGGTTTTGGAATGAGTACCATATGTGGGATAATGCTAAATTGCAGCATTTTTTCCCTATCTCAATTTGTAATCAGATTAAATATACTCTTCTATATGCCTATGACTCTGATGTTGCAGTATGGGACCTAACATGTTCTGGAGAATTCTCTCTAAAATCTGCATGGAATCTATGTAGGAAACCTTATGCAAAACAATGGAGCTCTTCATTTCTTTGGGATAAAGCCATACCTTCTAAAATGTCTATTCTTGTATGGAAACTCTTATATCACCTTCTTCCCACAGATGATAGCATTAGGTGTCTAGGTATTTGTGGTCCTTCTATTTGTCATTGTTGCCCTCTTCATCAAGAGGAATCAATTGATCATGTTTTTGCTCATGGTGATATTGCATCCAAAGTATGGGATTTCTACTGCAAAGAATATGGGATTTCTAGAGTTCAAAATGGAGTGAGAGGTCAACTTATGAACTGGTGGCTCAAGTGCAGCAGGAGTATATCAATGCATAAATCCATCCCTGTCTTTATATGTTGGAGTTTGTGGATTCATAGAAATAAATGCAAATATGAAGGGAAAAAAGGAAGTACTTCATCTGTATTTCATAATGTCAAGTACCTTCTGCAGTTATATCACATCCCTTCTATGAGTAAAGTTGTCAAGCCTATGCTGGTTAAATGGATGGTTCCTCCTTCTGGGGTTTTAAAACTAAATGTTGATGGGAGCTCAGTGGGAAATCCAGGTATGGGAGGAGCAGGGGGTATTCTTAGAAATTGTAAAGGTGAAATTGTGTGGGCTTTTTCTAGCAATCTGGGACAGGTATCTAATATTGAAGCTGAAGTTTTGGCATTGTACAAAGGCATCTCATATTACAGAGACTTGAAAGACTATGTTGTGGAGATTGAAAGTGATTCTAAGATTGTGGTTGATATTCTTAAAGGTAGAGTGAGATGCCCGTGGAGGGTTAGATGGCATATTGATAAGATAACATCTATGTTGACTGACTATACCTTCTCATTGCGACACATATATAGAGAAGCGAACTATGTGGCTGATTATTTGGCCAAATTGGGTAGCAAAGAATCTTTTAATATGTTTTCTTTCCATACGTCTGACTTTCCTAAACACCTGGTAGGATTTGTTAGAGTGGATAGGTGGGGTTTACCATCAATCAGACAGGGCTAGATGCCTTTGGGGTATCTCCTCCTTTTGGAGGCTTGTAAGTTCTCAGTTCCTTTTAATCATGTCCTAAATTTTGTAGTTGCCACGAGTGAGGCGTTTTCACTCCTATATATTGGATAGTTTAAGAAAAAAAAAAAAAAAAAAAAAAAAAAAGAAGCACCATCAACCACTATAAAAGGGTCTCAAATAATGCATTTTCTAAAATTATAGACCTTATTAGTTTCGGACTTTCAAAAGTGGTTGTGGCACGTTAATTTATTGGGAGCAAGGAACCTTCAACAAAAGTAGGTGGTACGCCAATGGGTGAAGACTTTTGGGAAGTATATATTCAGAAAACATTTGTAACAAATGAACCATTGCGTAGACCTTATGGAAAAAAGTTCATAATTGGAGATGCATATCATTCAACTATAGCATGGCATATTGCTAATGTACTAATTTTTAATTTTAATTTTACTTTTTTAATCAAAATGCTAAAGAATAAGTATCACTGACTAACGGTTGACTTTTTTATTTGTAGGTCGAAGAGGATGATTGACTTTGATGGATAAGGATCGTACATTATATAAAATTTTATTTCGCTTCATGTTTCCCCGCTTTTTCTTATTGGACATGTAATACATTTTGTTTTGTGAATGGATAATTGTTCCAAACTCAATTATGTTTATTTACGATGAATATGATTGGTTTTAATTAAACGACGTTTTAATTTTATTACCGCCCTCTTAATTTAATGTTATGGTAGTGTAATTGCGCATAAATACAACACTTGTTATAAATGATTTTTTAACACTTGTTCCTAGTCAATATTGCTAAATAATATTAACATTTTCTTTAATGCCTCTACTATCATTCTAAGAAAAAATTTAGTGCCGCCAAAAGTGTGTTGAGCATTTAATAGGTGTTGCAAAAGGTTATTATCAACATTTTTTAATGCCGCTAAAAGGTTATTACCAGCATTGATGTAAATGCTTAAAAATGCCGCTAACATTTTGCGGCATTTTTTAAACTGCCGTTGTTTTTTTAACACATTAACTATTACCGCACTTGTGGAAATGCCGCCAAAAGTGCCGTAAAATGTGTTTCCGGCATTTTTAGTGTTTTTCTCGACATTTTAATTTATAGTGGAAAAAATCAATATTCCTGCAGTGTTTGTATGAAATTTAGAGTGGATGCCAATAGGCAGTCCTGAGGGTTTTCAATCGGTAAGGGCACAGACTACCGGACTTCCTTTGGAAAAAGAAAAGGCAACTGCTGATTGGTATGGTTTAGTGCTTCTAAACTTTTCTTCTGGGTGGACTGCTGAATCTCTTGGTATATAGGGGACCTTATACTCTTGGAGTCTTCCTTCTGGGGCCACAGGGGCTATAGGCATGCAAGTTTAGATAAGGAGGTTGTTGGCGCATGAGGTGGTGTTTGGGTTGATGGGTCTTATGGATGCTGCTCTGTTGCTGTGACTTGAGGGACTTAGCATTACCCATATTGCATGCTTGATGTAATGGCTTTGCATATTTTGTTTGATTATTTTGATTTAGTGACATAATCTACATGCACTTTAAATTTTCTGTAGAGGTTTTTTCTTGAGAAAAAGTAGGAAAATGATTTTTTGGAATTGTTGAGTAGGGGAGGGCCTTGGAGGCTTTGTTGCAAGGAATTTCCTTTTGAAGGGACTTATTTTGGAAAATTTTTGGAGAAAGGTATTTTTGAAAATGTTTGGATAAAGGAAGGCCATGGAGGCTTGGTTGATATATGGATGAGGAGATATAAAGCTTGATGTAAAATGGAGCTTGTCTCTTTTGTTGGGTTATGTTGATTCTAATGTGTCGGAGAGACTGTACTTGTGATGGCTTTGCTAGAGCTGTTGACTAGAATCTGCTAGCAGCGGTGGTATAATTTTGGTATCTGGAGGACCATGTCTTTCGTTTCGGCCTGGAAGAGGTTTGTCCCACCTATGAAGATTTCTATGCTAAATTAGGGGTCAGCCCAGTGTGACATGTGCGATGCTTGATTTCTCCTGTTCTCTGCTTGTTTTCTTATCGGAGTTGCTTCATATTTCTCCTTCGATGGCTCGAACGTTGATTATTTGAGGGGCTAGTTATCTTCAGGCGGTTATGTATTTAGTGCGCTTGAGTGGTTTTGAGAATTTTGATTTTTAGGGCTATTGCCTTAGGCCTTAATACGAGGCTATTATTGGTGATGGGGGATTTGACTGCGAATCCCCAGGTTGCTGCAATAATGACTTGGATGTATTACCACCATATTCCTATGGTGGTGGTCCTGGATGACACCTTGAATGGTTTAGATACTTGAAAGGAGGTCCGCTCCAATTTTCTAAGAGGGAGCCCATTAATGCTGTTTATATGGCTTACAAAGAGGTCGTCTAGCGGCCCCTCCCGAGTATTTCTTAGTGGTTGTGCCTAATTTTTTTATCCATCCTTTCTTCAGCTTTGAGCCACATGTAGAGAGGTGGGTTAATTGATTTGTAGAGCATTAATTTTGTCTTTATTGGTAAGTACCATGGTGGGGGGACTTATAACCTAGCTTGCAGCTTAGAGAGTACCCATATGTGCGTTTTGTGGTCCTTCAACGGACTTCTTTTTTATTTCCCATGTCGGATTTCTTTCCAAGTCAAGAGAGAACAAATTATGCCCCCTCACATAGAAAAATTCTTCCCGATGGAGCACTGAGGATGATGCTGGGATCTTCGTGGTAGCACCATCGACCATCTATCCATCTGTCATAGTCTGTGAGAGGGAATTGGCATATGTTTGGGGAGTAATTCAACTGGGTTATGGAAGGGGATAGTTAATAAAGTCATGGCGGAGGAGATCGATCAGCAGTGGTTCGTTGGTTTCAACACCATGTAAGGCGGTGTTGTGATTTTGTACATGCTTGTTAGGGCGTACCACTCCATGGAGAGCATACGTAATTTCAACCAGGAATGGAAAAACTGAGGACCTCTAAGGGCTGGTAATGATGATGAAGTTATTCCATCAGGTAGTTGAAGGCAATGTTTTATGAAGCTTTAGGTGATTTTTTGAAGCTATGGTAATTGGTTTTTTTTTTCGGGGGAAGGGGGGGTGGAATAATTTTTTTTCTACTTTGATTAAGTTTTGTTTAGGAATGGTTTGGTCAGCGAAGATGGTTGATTGGTTTAACTCCCTTCGCTGATACTTCATGTAACAACACTATATTCCTTAACCAGAAATAAAAGTTGATTTTGATCATATTTTATTTTTCCTCTTGATGAGTTTTGTATTTGAATTATCTATACCAATTTTTAAGTAACACATAATCCTTTTGTTCATGTAAATGATAAAATGTACTTTCGTTCTCGAATGCTAGAAAATAATAGTATTTCGTGAAAAATAAGGGGACCAAAACCATGTATAGCATATGGGCTGCCAACGTACCTTTGGGGGTTTTGAAAATTTTCATGAGTTTCATTTTGAAAAGAAAAGGTTTTTGAGAGGATCATGTCCCACGTAGTTCTGGGCAAGGGGAATGAAGAGATTTTCTATAGAAGTGGCATGAGATGAGTCGCAGTATGTTGAGATTTCAGACTATAGGTAAAAAATATTGAGACGGTATAGGTGGACTAGATGTTCCATACCTTATCCATCGAGGTCTGTGAGTATAGCGGCGTGTCCTGAAAGAATCTTCTCGATGATGTAGGTCCCACTTCAATTTTGTCTGAATTTCTAGCTAAAGTCCCAGAAGGTTTCTCTGATATCTTTTAGGGCAAAGTCTCCTTCTTGGACACCACGGTCCTTGAGTTTTTGGTTGAATGATTGCGCTATCCGATGATGATACCCATATATATGATAGAGAGCCTTCAGTCTCTTTTCATCCAAGAGTGATAGTTCATCAAAGAAGCTCTGATGCCATTCTTCTTTGTCAACTTTGCTTCTAAGAAGATGCGGAATGAAGGTATTTCCAGCTCAATGGGTAGGATTGCTTCCATATCATACACTAGAGAATAAGAGGCTGCCCCAGTATGTGTTCTGATTAAAGTGAGGTAGCTTCAGAGGCCGTAAGGGATTCGGTCGGCCCAATCTTTATAATTCTGAGTCATCTTACTGATTATGGTTTTGAGGCTTTTATTGGTGGCTTTGACAGCACCATTGGTTTGGGGTCAGTAAGGAGAATATTTGTGTCTCTAAATCCCATACTTGTTGATTAGTTCTATAACCTTAGTTTCAAAATGGAGGCCATTAACTGATACTAACTCTTGGGGAACTTCGAATCATTTGATAATGTTGTTTCTGATAAACTTAGCCACATTCTTGGTATTCAGCACCGAGTATGACTCAACTTTGACCCATTTAGTGAAGTAGTTAATGATGACCAAGATGAATTCGTGAACATTTGAAGCTTTGGGAGTAACCTTCCGTATGATGTCAATGCCCCAGGTAGAGAAGGGACATGGAGAGGTCATGTTGTATAATCCTCGAGACGCCCCACGCACGAAACGCATTACAATGTTCAGATTAGAGAGAAGTTTTGTTCTTATTAAATTGTGCATGTTATTTAGAGAATGAACTCTTAATTTGAAATCTAAATATTAATATGTGAAGTAATAAAATGGATAACTGTTTAAGATATAAATTGGAATTAATTAAGCCTACTATAGCATAAATGTGTGTAGAATAATTGAGTGTAATTAGAATGAGAAGGATTCCAGGGTATTGTTAAAAGATAGGTTGTCCTTATGGGTGGGGTAACTTACTTAAGATTCATGAACGCGAATAGGTGCGCGCTGTTAGGTTAGAGGTGAGTTGGGGTTTCACGAGAGTACGAATCCACTTTAATTATGGAATAAGTGCATTGATATTTATTATGCACGATTAACACACATGCTAAACATTTTTACACCTCGGGCTCTGACCCATTTATATTTTCTCTTCTGCTATATATATATTACTACAGGTGTCCTACCGCAGGGATGCCAAATGCCCTTCTATCCAGAGTTGTGGGAGCCATAACAAGTGCGGACTGTTGTGGGACTTTGATTGTAGTCACTTCCTATATCCTTATAAATCTAGATAAGATTCATGTTGTATATCGGGTTTACACCCAAGGTTTAATTATATTTGTTTATATTTCTTCCTTATGGTTGTTGTACTGTCTATGACCCAACAACTTATTCGGGTATATTTCCATGTATATACTCATTTCATTTTATTCTAGCATTTCATTTATCATAGTACTTGTATGCCTTTTTCCTTTATTAGTAGTTCTACAGTGTTGGTTTGTTGTTCGTGGTGTGTTTTATTTAATTTTGGCATCCGCTTTTAATAGTTTCGGGTAGTTAACCTTATATTATTTCGTATTGTCAGTTGATGTTGAGACTGAGCCATCTGAGATACCTGATTTAATGTAGTATAGGACTGGCCACCCATTATTATTTTGAGCGGGTTGTCACAAATGGTATAAGAGCATAAGGTTCTAGAGTCTTTAGGATCTGTGCGGGTTTTATGTGTTCTTTTGTTGACGTTCTTGATATAGGGCCCTACTATTAGGATTGTTGTGTTCCGTACATTTATCTTTTTTCGCGAGATGTACTCGCTCGAATGACGTTCTGACATAGTTGCTTTCATCTCAGACGTTGCCGAGAATAAGTCGGTTAGGAAGGGGCAAGATGAGAGATGTAATACCCATAATAGATGTTGGGTACGCTTTGGTTTGAGGTATTTCTTTCCGTGATTCAAAGAGAGATAAAAAGGATAATTTCGTGATCTATAAGGTAAGTACTGATAAGGAGAGAATATGGAACCCTTGGGATGTTTAGATTGATAAATTCTTCAACATTTGTTAGGAAATCTGGTGTGGGCGACCTTTATCGATATGAGGTGTGAGGAGTGGTCCCAATATTGGGTGTATTGCCTTCTGGGAAGAGGGAGTGAGCAAGTGTGGTCTTTTTGTGACATGTTTTGGGATGTTAAACCGTCTTGTGATGAGCTAGTAGAGAGTTACTCTATTGATTTTCGGGAGTGTGAATTGTTAAGGTTATTATTTTCTACTTAGGCTAGGACGGGACATTTTAGTGTTCCAATGAGGGAAGAACTTATCTTGTGGAAAGGTGTTGATGTGATGTAAGGGATTAGTGTAACTGAGGACGCTCAGAGTTTAGTAGATTCATTGTTGAGCAAAAAATTTAGCTCATGGTTGTGCTAGTTGGAAGACTAAGTATTGGTTAGAGTATTGTGCTTGTTGAAGCCTGGTGTCTAGAGCATAAGGTGCTTATTTGGCGTGTCGAAAGACATGGAATTGTTTTAGATTATGTGCTGCATAGGCCTTCGGGCAATATCTAAAATATGGAAATCATTTATAAAACCTTAACCCTGGTTCAACTGATCTCAATCCTCGACATAGCTACACAGTATTGTATTGGGAGGGTTCCTTGTTTGGATTTCGCTTGCGAGAACTCCCCCGCATGAAGGTAGCTAGTGTCAGGAATTGAGAAGAGTTCAACCATTGGGAATTTCAAACTTTTATATACTTAATATGTTGCTGTAGATTATATCATTAAGAGTTATATTATGATTTTGAGGCTAATGGAGCCTGATTATATTTCTACGAGTGGAGCTCGTGTACGGGTCGTATGGGCACCCTAGGTAGCTAGTTTAAATTTTAAAAGTCTGTACGGTTCGAGGTGAGAATTGGGAGAGATGGGTATAGTGACTTAGAGGGTATATGTAAGGACTAGATGGGATTGAAGTCCTAGGCGTAACCTAAATTTTGCGGATGAAATTTTTGTAAGGGGGGAGGTATGTAACAACCCGTGACTTTGGGATTGAGAAATTTAATTTAGAGAGAAATAAAATTTATTTAAATTGGAGAATTTTAAAATTCGAAAATAGAAGACGTTACAAAGTATTTCGAATGATAATTCTGAGTGCTCCATTAGTTCCAGATGGGTCGAGATAGTCAAAATGACTATCATTGGGTTTTATTTCGGTTCCTGATTACTTTTATGTTAGTTTGGCTCGAATTGGAGTAAATGAGTCATTTAAAGTGTGTATTAACATTTAAAACTAGTTTTATTGTTTTAAGGGATTTAAAGGCTTACGGATCAAACCCTTCTCATTTAAAGAAAGAGAGAAAGAGAAACGAAAAGAGGACGAAGAAAAAAGGAAGAGAGAGAGAGAGAGAGGGAAAAGGTTGGAGATTTCCATCCCAACCACGATCACGAGGACGATTCAACCTCTACAACTTCGAGGCAAGTGTTTAATCTTGCTATATATTTCATTTGTGTATTTCATTTCATAATTTGTGGATAAAAGAAATGGATTTTAGGTATTAATATCAAAACCAAGATTTTGAAGATTTAATCTTGAAATTGATGTTTATATATGGGTTGATGGTGTAGAAATGGCTGGGATCAAGTTTGGGGTTAATTTATTGTCTTAGAATCAAGTTATGATGAAGGTTTAGGGGTTAGAAGTGAAATTTTAGGGTTTTAAATTTGTGGGTTTCATGAAGAAGAAGAGAACTTTTTGAGTCTGCAGACCCGAATCGATTTGCCCCCTAAGCGAATCGATTCGGCTTGAGACAGAGTCCCAGGTCCTTTGGACCGAATCGATTCGCAGTTGTAGCGAATCGATTCACCCTTGAGACCGAACCGATTTGGGCCAGGCCGAATCGATTAGAAAACAAGGTTGTTTTATGGGGTTTTTCTAGGATGATTTGGTTGGGTTTATTGATTCGGGACCTTCTTTTATGATGTAAGAGATATGTTTTGGAGAATTATAAGGGGTTTCTCACATGTTACGATTATGGGGACTTTTTGAAATAGTTTGGGGAATTTATATATATATGCATTGGAGTTGTGTATAGAGATAGTGAGAAACCTCATCGGGGATGGGAATCCTAATTACAGATCAAAAGTGAGCCTAGTTGAGATATAAGGTTTAAGGTCCCTTTGAGAGAGTTGTGAGGGCACGACATGGGATAGTAGGCCAAAAATTATGTCGAATCCTTATAGTGATAGGATTCCACCTAAAATTGATTCGGGACCGACGAGAGAGAGTGGTCGCGTATCCTTAATAATGTTTAACCTCCGGAATAGATTGCAAGAGCAATAAGATTTAGGGGTTCATAGGACCAATTGAATGATTATATATCATTGTAGTATTTTCCCTAAGTGAGGGGATCATGAGATGAAGTTAAGATTGATCTTAAGGTTTATAGACTATTAGTTATGTGTATACCAATGGTCGATTTAATACTAGAGATATTGATGTACTTTTGGATATAGATGTGATGTGTAGTGATTGTTACCTACACTAAACTTTGGGTGATAACCTTAATGTTGGAGATATATCTATGTTGGAAGATTATTTATATCCTAGGAGAAATGGATGAATATGCTTCAAGTGAGAGATCGTATTCATATAACGAATTAAGCTATTATGATTGGAGTGATGGCTATTATATTTAGGATTTGGGGATGCTAATAGTCGAGTTTGTAAGCTTTATTACATACAATGAGAGATAGTATGTATATATGTATGTATATATATTTGTATAGATATGCATATATGTGTATACTCATGGTGTGAATAGATAAATCGTATATGAAGGTTTAGTTATATGATGTAATCATATGGATGTATATATATTGTGCATGTGAATGATATATATACTTATGTGGTGAAGCATACCCCGCACATGCTATCATTGGGAAGTTGCGCGTTGAGGGTGAGCACCCTGTCTCGAGGAGCAGAGTGTGGATATTCCCCATGTCATAGTCGTCCATTGTGTTATTATATTATTTACATTTCCTTTGGCGTGAGACGTGGTAGGTATGTTTCATCTCATTGATCGGTTAGGAGCTATAACCGCTTCTCGCGATGTCGTGTCTGTGTGTTGATGATGAGGTAGGGGTCATTTAGTCCTACAGGTGGTCCCCAGTATGCTATGTGAGTCGGGCACTGGAAGATGATAGCTTGGTGCAGTATATCGGCAGTATATAGCCGGGTATATTATGTGTATGGTCATTGTACATTATATATGATATGTACACTTGGCTATGGGAATGAATGGTTATATATATATATATATATATATATATATATATATATATATATATATATATATTATAACCTGTAGGTGAAAGGATATGAAATTCCTATGGTGTACATCCTGGGTGATTATGGTGTACTAAAATGTTGGCGGTTGATGTATCGCATTTAAGGGAAAAATTTTGGTTATATCCACCCAAGGATTTAGTGGATATTTTAAGGCTACTCTTAGGTAGTAATCCAAATTTGAGAAGTTGAAGAAAAAGAGATTGTGTAGATGACATGATGGATCCCTACGATCGACATTGCCAAGAAGTAGTGTATCCGGGGGTTCTTTTTTTGGTTTTCGCTTTGCGAGACGCCCCATGCACGAAACGCAGTGGAATGTTGAGAATAGAGAGAAGTTTTATCTTTATTACTGTACGTAGTTGTGGTAGTGGATTGTTTGATGACAACATGGATCCTTACAATTAACATGGTCAAGGAGTAGTGTATCGGGGGGGGGGGGTTCCTTGTTTGAATTTCGCTTTGCGAGACGCTCCACGTACGAAACTCAGTGCCATATTGAGAGTAGAGGGAATTTTTGTCCTTGGTACTTGTATGTATCATTAGTATGATTATGTAGATGACATGATGTATCCCTACAATCGACATTGTCAAGGAGTAGTGAATCGGGGAGGTTCCTTGTTTGGATTTAGCTTTGCGAGATGCCCCACGCACGAAACGCAGTGCAATGTTGAGGGTTGTGAGAAGTCCTGTCCTTCGTACTTGTATATAGTTGTAGTAGTAGAATTTTGTGTATGACATAATGGATCTCTAGGATCGACATTGTCAAGGAGTAGTGTATCGGGGGGTTCCTTGTTTGGATTTCGCTTGCGAGACGCCCCACGCACGAAACGCATTGCAATGTTGAGATTAGAGAGAAGTTTTGTCCTTATTAAATTGTGCATGATATTTAGATAATGAACTCTTAATTTGAAATCTAAATATTAATATGTGAAGTATTAAAATGGATAACTCTTCAAGTTATAAATTGGAATTAACTAAGCCTAGTATAGCATAAATGTGTGTAGAATAATTGAGTGTAATTAGAATGAGAAGGATTCCAGGGTATTGTTAAAAGTTAGGTTGTCCTTATGGGTGGGGTAACTTACTTAAGATTCTTGGACGTGAATAGGTGCGCGCTGTTAGGTGAGAGGTGAGTTGGGGTTTCACGAGAGTGAGACTCCACTTTAATTATGGAATAAGTGCATTGATATTTATTATGCACGGTTAACACACTTGCTAAATAATTTTACACCTCGGGCTCTAACCCATTTATATTTTCTCTCCTTCTATATATATATATATATATATTACTGTAGGTGTCCTACCGCAGGGATGCTGGATGCCCTTCTATCCAGAGTTGTGGGAGCCGTAACTGGTGCCGACTGTTGTGGGACTTAGATTGTAGTCGATTCATATCTCCTTGTAAATCTAGATAGGATTCATATTTTATATAGGGTTTACACCCAGGGTTTAGTTATATTTGTTTATATTTCTTCCTTATATTTTTTGTACTGTCTGTGACCTGACAGCTTATTCGGGTGCATTTCCTTGTATGTACTCATTTCATTTTATTCTAGGATTTCATTTATCATAGTACTTGTATGCATTTTTCCTTTATTAGTAGTTCTATAGTGTTGGTTTGTTGTTCGTGGTGTGTTTTATTTAATTTTGGCATTCGCTTTTAATAGTTTCGAGTAGTTAGCCTTATATTATTTAGTATTGTCAGTTGATGTTGAGACTGAGCCATCTGAGATACTAGATTTAATGTAATATAGGGCTGGCCACCCGTTATTATTTTGAGCGGGTTGTCACAACTTGGTTCATCACCTGTGCTATCAAAATCCCCCCCCCCCCCCCAACCGGTGGAGATTATGTTAAATTTCAGTCCAAACTCAAAGATTTGGTTCAACACAACTGATACATATATATCTTTCGTTTTAGACCGAGTATGAATTACAATGCGAGCCCTTATAAGGAGAGACAAATCTTTTTCGGTGAAGCACGTAGGGTGAATGAGAAAATATGGGAAAACTTTGAGAAATTTAGGTGAGATTATGGGTATAAAGGATGTTTTGTTGGGCACATTCCGAGAAGATGGACCAAATTTCGAGTCATTCTCTAGAAAGATGGCATTTGTATGGGTTGGAAGTGTGTTATGAGTGGTATTGGGTTTATTATTGGCTGGTAGGGAGATGATACCCCAATCATAGAAACCTTGGATCACACTCTAGAGGTTGAAGCATTGGAAAGTAGTATGGACAACAAATTAGTGGAAATGACAACAATCATCGACTTTGAAGTGTTTACGGAGTGGATTTGGCAATGGACGAGGGTCTAAAAGTTTGATGAGATTTCGGCTCAAATGGTCCTAGTAAACTTTAACAAGGGAACATGGAGCTCTGTATACTCTTTCTTGGTAGCACTACAAAAAAAATTTCTTTTAAGACCCTATTTTTTGAGAAAGACAAAATATAGTCTTTAAAACATACTTTTTTATACGGATATAATTAGCCGTCTCAAAAACTATTATGTTTTGAGACTATTAATTATATATGTCTCTAAAAGGGTCACTTTTTTATATGGTTAATTATATCCGTCTAAAAAAATGTCACTTTTTGATATGATTAATTATATCTGTCTCATAAAGTAAACCGAATGAGACGGTAAAAACTTGTTGTATCAAAAGATATACCAAGTAAGACGTTTTAAAAAAATTGGTTCCCACCATTAATTTTTTTCATCTCCCTCTCAAAACTTTAACCTAACCTCTCACCTAAGAAAAAAAAACAAAAAACAAAAATCCACTCGACATTTACCCAATTGGAACCCACTCGCACCCCCCGCCCACCGTTCTTCACCTCCCAGCGGACTTCTCCTACTCTCCGGACATTTTCTCATTGTTCTTCATCTCATGGTAACGTTTCATATTTTCTTTCTTGTTGAGGAAAACAACATAGAAATTATTATTATTTTTTTATTATTTTTCTTCTTTAAAATATGCTACTGAAAATAGTCAGTTGGATAATGGTGACAATGGGTGATGAAAAATTATTCTTTAGACATAATTAATAATGCCACATACATAAACTGTAAATAAATAACTATATGCATAATACTTATATAAAATATAAATAAAGTGTGGATGCTTATTTGTCGATATTAATTTTTTTGTAGCTTTCAATGTAACCTACTAACCAGATCTATAATACGCTATTTATTTTGATTGATGTTATATAGGATTATGGTTTATGCTGGCTCAATGATTCTATAATAGTCTTTTATTTAGTTTTTAAAGAAATTCTTAAATGCATGAACCAATTATTCAAAGATCCTAAAATTATTCTTCTCCTAAACCATTCATTTGTGTTTTTGTTATGTATTTGAGATTTGTAAGACGATTGATTAGGTTTTTGATGTAAAGTTGTGATTGGTAAATATTTTTTTTATGTATTTCGAAGAATGAAGTTAAATGATATTGAGTCTTAGTACTTCGAAGCTAAATGCAAGGATAAAAATGCTTTAAAATTCTAAAACTATTTTGACAACAAGTATATAAATGAAATTAACATGTTATAGAAGTACTATGAGTCTTATTCCTTCTTTAATTACATATCTTTTCTCAGAAAAAGTTTGTGACAATAAAGGATTAAGAGACACAAAAGAGGAAGAGAATAGAGAGAAATTGAAGGAATTGGGAATACATGAATTGTATTCGGCAATTAAAAAAAAGATAAAAATAAAAAAACATGGTTCAAAGAGTAAAAAAAATCATTGCTGATGATGACGAGTTTGTGCCATGTGAAGAGCAAAATGAGAATACGGATTCAAACGAGGATGAAAATGGGTATATGCCTTGCGAGATTTTTAATGTGTAAGTGTTTAGTGATGTAGATGTTAATTAGTTGATTGTATGGATTCTTATTTGATACTTTCCATTATCATGCATGCATTAGCTCATCAATATTTCAAATTTGATTTGTTCGATTTAGTTAGCCATAATAATACTTAAATTGATATGATGAATTACATTCTTATTTTTATAGCTTGTTCCCCTTTTATGTTCTAATCTCTTCAGGAATTCATGTTTGCCATTATTAATCTTTTTATCTTTTCATCATCTTGCGAAGACATTATTAATCTCTTTATCTTTTATTATGAAAAATAAATTTAATGACATTTTTTTAGATTCATAGATATGAACCATGGATAAGAGTTGGATATATTTACGCAACTCGAGTTCAAAAGAATACATTAATGGGACTGATGGGTTTCTTAACTATGCATGCGTAAATAAAAACATTGAGACAACAAAAACCTATTTCCCTTGTAAGATATGCGCAAATCAAGTGTACCATGCCCAACAAATTGTGAGAGATCACCTTGAGATGCATGGTTTCAACAAGACATTTAAGGTTCGAATTTTCACGGAGAAATTTTTGGTGGTGTAAGAAGCGATAGAAATACTTCGTGGGATGATATGTTAGTTGATGATATACCTATATCTGTTGAACTGATTGCTTGAGATAACTTGGTTACAATGGTTCAAGAGGGAACAAGTATTCCGCACACGTATGACAATATGCGTGAGGAGGAATGTAACACCGAAGATGTCTTCAAATCCGAAAAAGATGTTCAAGAGTACTATAAAATTATGAAAAGGGCTCAATGCGACTTCTATAAAAATTGTCCGCCTGGGGTTACCGAATTGTCATTTGTAGTTGAACTCTTGCACATGAAGGAACTTCATGGTTGGACAAATTGTTCTCTCATGAATTTATTAAAATTTTTGGGGAGGATGTTTCCGTATGCTAGAATTACCAAGCCTTACTACCAAGCCAAAAAGTTAACAAAAGACTTGGGATTCAAGTACGAGACATGTGATACATGCCTAAATTACTGTATGCTATTTCGTAATACAAACGAGGGTTTTGAAAAGTTTGGCATATGCAGATCTTCTTGATAACAAGATGAGGACTCAAGTATTGATAGTGTCCATGGTCCGAAGGTAGCCGTAAAGAAAATGAGATACTTAACTTTGAAACCGAGATTGTAGAAATTATTTTGGTCATCCTTTGTAGCTCCTCTAATGAAATGTCATACTGAGGAAAGGATCGACGACGGTGTAATGAGACATCCCGCTGACTCTCTTTCTTGGAAAAATTTAATGAGAAAAATCCATCTTTTGCGAGGGAGATTCGCAATGTTTGACTTGGGTTAGATTCTGATGGATTTAATCCGTTTGGTAATATGATAAATAAGCATAGTACATGTCTAGTTATCCTCATCATTTACCACTTACCTCCGTGGTTATGCATAAAGCAACCTAACTTGATTTTGCCTATTCTTATAGATGGACCAAAAGGACCCGGAGATAAGATCGATGTATTTTTACAACCATTGATTGATGAGTTAATTGAGCTATGGGTTGATGGTGTACGCACTTACGATGCGTCAAGTAAGGAATTCTTTCAGTTGCATGCATCGTTGTTATGGACTATTAATGATTTCCCTGCTTATGATATGTTATCGAGATGGAGCACAAAAGGTATATTTTCTTGTTCTCGCTGTAATGAAGACAACTAGTCAACGCGATTAGATAATGGTAAGAAATTCTATTATTGGGTCATCGTTGATTCTTAGACTCACACCATAGGCTTCGTAGGCAGAAGGCACCATTTAATGGGAGGGTAGAATTAGGACCAACCCCACTTAAACTTTCGGGGTTGTAAGTGTTGCAACAGTTGAATGATCTTGACATGGAATGTGAATATAAGATGGAAGACGTCTTTAGAAGTAGGGAAAGATAGGCGTTAGAAAACAAATAAACAGGCAGTTCCAAAATGTAGATTTGGTTGGAAAAAGAATAGCAAATTTTTTGAATTGCCATACTGAAAGTATAATCTTATTCACCATAATCTTGATGTCATGCATATTGTGAAAAATGTTTGTGATAATGCATTGTTTTCATTGTTGGGAGCTAAAGGGAAGACAAAAGATAATTTACAGTCTCGAAAAGATCTCAAAATTTTGGGTATTAGATCAAAGATGCATCCTTAACCACAAGGGTCAAATCTACACTATCTCCCCCCAGCAGAGTAAACGATGAGTAACAAAGAGAAGGAGAATTTTAAGGTGTTACGGAACGTTGAAGCTCCTGGTGGCTACTCTTATAACCTTTCACGGTGCGTGAACATGCAAGAAAGAAATATTTTGGGATTAAAAAGCCATGATAATCATATTTTAATGCAACAATTACTTCTAATAGCAATGCGAAGGGTCTTGACCAATCATATTGTCAAAGCCTTGATTGAATTAAGTAGTTGCTTTGTGATATTGTGCTCAAAAGTAGTTACCGTACCTGATTTGGAAAAGTTTGAAGATCGGATGGCCCTTAGACTTGGTAGCCTTGAGAAGATATTCCCTCCGCATTTCTTTGATGTGATGGAACACTTACCTATACATTAGTCGAACGAACTCTTAATTACTGACTGTGTCCTTTACCATTGAATGTATCTGAATGAGAGGTACGTCCACACTTTAAAAGGCTACATTGGTAATCAGTCTCATCCCGAGGCCTCGATTGCCAACTCTATTATTCTTCAGGAATGCATGACCTTTTGTTCCTAGTATGTGGATGTGGAAACTAAGGCTAACTGACCGGATAGAAATGATGATTGGGGGTATATAAATGGTTGTGTAATTAGGAAAAAGGTTCAATTTGAATTTGATTATGTAATGTATATGCAAGCTCATCGACACGTTCTTACCAACACCGAGGCAGTGACACCATTTGTTGAGTAAGTTTTATCATACGTATTTGGTGTTTTTGAAAACCATTTTTATATTTTTTGTGGAATTGACATATGGCTATTTGTTTACTTGTAGAAAACATCTCACAAAACTTTTATCAAAGTATCCTCAAGATTCACAAAAGCATCGTGTTAATCGTCTTCATAATGACGAGTTCCACAATTGGTTTAAGGATTATGTAAGCGAAAATATCATAACTAATACTTGAATTATGAGTAAGTACTATATTTTTATATTGGCATTTATTTTAATATACTATAGGTTAATAAATTGGCATGTGATAGTGTGGAAGTATCCGAAGAAATCAAATGATTGTCTTTAGGTCCTCTTAAGGATGTCGTCAAATTCAACACATATATTGTTAGAGGTTTTAGATTTCGAACAAAGAAACTTGATAGGGGAAAAAAACTCAAAATAAAGGAGTTGTAATAATAGTCTAACAAATGAGCTATTCTATCTGGAAGGATAAAACCCCGTTGTGGGTGATATTACGTACTATGGGGAACTAACAGACATTATTGAAGTTTAGTATATTAATGGCATGAAGTTTGTATGATTTAATTGTAATTGGGTTGAAAGTCGTATGGGTAAAAAAGTTGACGAGTTTAACTTTACTCTAGTAAAATTTCAAGCATTTGAAATATAAGGATGATCGAGACTGTAACGAACCTTTTATACTAGCATCCAATGCAGAACAAGTATTTTATGTGCAGGAGCCTATCGATATGGATTGTTCGCATTACACCAAGAGACCAATTTTATAGGTACACGATAGTTTAAGAAGCTGAAGAAGTGTTGTTGCTTAATGGAGATGAGCCGTTTGTCATGCAAAATTTGAATGAAGATCAAAACTTACGATGGGCGAGGGATGGAGATGGGTTAATAGTTGACACTAGTGTGGTTCAAGCTAATGATCATGAAGATGAAAATGCAGATAAAGATGGATATGAAGATGGAGATGAAATTTAGAGGGACAATGCTTGATGGAGATATAGTCATAAAATAGTTATTTATGTTTTTGAACTTGGAGCATTTGTAGTTTGGTTTTTTATGGATTGTTATGGGTATTTTATCCAAAAGTAGTCACCATTATCATCTAGGCATAATGTTTGTTCTAAATCAAGGATTACTTTGATTTGTAAGTCATTTCTCCAATAAAGCCAAATTTATTAGATTTATTCCTTAAACTGTTTGGAATTTGCCATTTAAATTTGAAATCATCAATTTTTGAAGCAGTTACTTTTGGTTGTAGTATAGCAATTGCAAGCAGGTTATATTATTTAATCAATCTTTTAATTCTTCTACTAGTAGACTTATTGGGCACACCCTATTATTCCATCATATATCATTTATGATTTATTATAGGATTTAGAGATTTAGATTTACCAAAAGATCTGGTAAATCTTCAAAATAGAGGATCATAAGGAACTTTTTTAGGAAACTTACCTGTCTTATGATCTACTTCTGTCTCAGGTGCATCAAAATTAGTTATTGAATTTGTTTTATGGGTTTTTGCTTTATTATCTTAGTATTTTCTCCATTTATCATCTATCCGTGAAGAAAATTTTTGTAAATCCTCAATCATTGGGATTGAAATATCTCTATCCTCTTGATCTGAACAATAGTCTTTGGGAGCTGTTGATATTCTGTCATATTTTGGAAAAGCTTAACCTTTAGGAGAAAGGTTGAATTGGTCTATAATTTGTGTCTCCTTTGAAGTGTAATCTCCATGTTGTATTAGATCCACAGACTCCTTTAAAGAACCTTTGAAAGTTGGTTGCAATGTTATCATGAGTTGTTGAATTGGTCTATAATTTGTGCGTTTAGTCCTTTAAAGAAGGAGATTATACACATCCCTAGATCGGATAATATTCATGTTTGTCTTGTTAAAACATGGATTTAAACACCATTCATATCAACATTACAGCCGAGGGTTTTGAATAATACAAATTCCATGTATACTTCTTTCCTTATTCTCAATAAATACTGTAACAATGTCTATTACAGTATGGGGTCCTCTTTCAATGTCTTGTACATATGTAAACTCACTCTAATATAAATAAATAGGTATCTCAGGTGTACAATCAGAATATTCTCTTGGAATGGCTAAAACTAACCATAAAAGTAAAGAAGTATATAGAATCATATACATATAGTATAGTAGGGTCTTAAAAACAATTTTTTTTTGTAGTAAGGGTGAAGGTGTAAAGGGCTCTGTTGATTTGGCACCTACTGATATTTGTTTTTTATTTATTGTATTGGTGTTGTACTATGAGTTTTGAATACATGACTGATTACAAATATGATATTGGGTAGTGAATTTATTTGATATTTTTATGCTTCATAATGATATTTAATTTAGTAGAAATTATGATCATTGGAAGAATGATTGGTTGAGTATTTTATTACAAATGCTAGGTGAATCTTTTACTTGACAGATTGTTGAAAATTAAGACATATAGGCTTAGGTCTATGATGTGAAAATATTGTAATCGAGCATTAAAGGTCTTTGGACTTTAGTGTATGGTCCTGATGACTCTGATATTTTATAGCCCGCAAAGATTTATACCGCATACTTTCAACCGTCTCTCACTATAAGAAATTATTACAAGCCTTCACACACTATAGTTAGCAGTAGAAGAACCTTTAGACAGGCTGCATCAAAATTAATTTTAAAACCGACAATAGTTGATATATGTTGATATTTAGGGAGGTTGGTACATTGAGTCTCACTTACTTTTAAGTCGGAGGATAGATTAGAAGGGATGTTAAAGATAAATGAATTTATCCACTTCCAAATAAATTATAAAGAACGAAAGTAAACAATAAGAAAGAGTACTTAGGAGGGCATACAATACCAAAAGGCAACTATATATTTAACAAATCGAGGATCCAATCAGAAATGGATGAGTGGTGAAAATAATCTGTATGGATCCCTCATTTATCAAACCATATCATTTTTTAGAATTGGCAACAACAGAATAGGTGAGTAGAAGGTTAATTGATATGGCCTCAAAAGGAACCTGAAGTATCCAATATATGAAATCTAGTAATAAGTGCCTCTGATGCAAGTAGCTTGAACTTCCATTCTCCACACTGGCACCCTAAGCCTTCCATGTATTTTGGTGGACTAAAGATAATTTTAATCTCTTTCCTCGAGGACTTGAGCCAACTTGGCCTCAAAAGGGAACTGGTATCTCAATCTCAAGGTTTTATGTGACTCGGCATATAATTCTATAGTTCTATGTAATCCAAGTAATTTTTGAATGTTATTTGAGTCATATCTGACGAATATATTTAATATGGGTATACGAAATGTTGCAACATATGGATTAGTGAAATTAATTTCAGGATTTCAGAAAGAAATGTCCTTATTAAATATGGGGCCACCCTCTTGAGAAGTTACGCAGAACCCCAGAAGGAAAAGACTTGAATATAGGTAGATGGTGTCTGATTGTTTAGGATAATTAAGGAAGAAATTCTACACATTGGAATTATGTATTTTTGCACAAGATAGTGAACTAAATTTATCTCTGAATATGTGAAAATACTTTTCACGTATTTTCCCTGAACCAAACAGAGACCTAAAGTAGAAATACAGTAGTTAGAAGAGGCCAATTATGGTGGGAACACTAGCAGGGATGGTGCTCAATAAGTCCAATAACTGAAACTCTAAAATATATCCATGTACATGAAACCCATCCAATGGCTCGAGAAAAAGTCAATCTCAATTTAATTACAAATGCCCAAGGAAATTATCAAATGCCCTTCTTTAATTGAATGCGAATGCACTTCCAGTTATCAGCATTAGTACAAATATATATATATATATATATATATATATGTAAAGTTAGCGAGTTTCACCATGGATCGACACATGGATATAGTTACTATTCCCTCTCTTCTCTCTAATTAATTTGTAAGGGTAATCGCTCTCTTCCAAGACAATTTTCCTTCCCTCTCTTAGTGAAATGACACAACCCTTCTGTGACTAAAAAGATGCATCCCAAGAAAATTACAGACGGATGAGCTTGCTATAGTTTTTCTTTTCCAAGAGAATACGCCTTCTGTTGTCTACATCACCAGTCTCACTATCAGGTATTTTATAGAATTTGGCTTAGGCTTTGGGAGAAATAAGTCAAGTTAATTCTAGTTGTACCCTTTCTATTGTCGCTATAGTTAATTATTATTAGTAAGATGTTGAAAATATCCTGCATCACTAGGAAACAAATAAGTTCTCAATGAACATTCTAACAGACTTTTCATAATTCAAACTTCGAATGAGTTCAACATTAAATACTAAACATCACTACTCAAGAATTACAGAATTTGTATACGAGTCAAAATGATAGGGTAACTGTAAGCATTGGCTGGTATGGTATTGACCTATTTGTTTGTTATATGCGAATTTTAGGTAATGCGGGGATTGATTGGGTTTCATATTCTTTGTTGTTGTTTAGGCAACAGGTGTTTACATGGATGTGTTGGAGGTGCCTCAGGGTATGGGTAAGGCTTAGTGTCTACAAACCAAAGGGAGATCTCTCACTCTTATCTTGTTTCCGACACTCGACAACTGGTGTGACATGATACCTCTCTTCTATCACATGGATTTCATTCGTATATAACAAAAAATATTTCCAAGACTATGATACTATTGTTAAAGAAACTATTTTTTACAAAAGGTATAAATTGTACATTAAACACACTTTTCACTATTATAGGATACTTTGCTATTATTGGATATGTTAGGGAAAGGTTTAAAGACAAATTCTGAGAATAATGGTATAGAGGTGATCATTCCTTTAAGGAAAAGCTATTAGAGTTTATGCATTGACTACTATTAGAAACCAGGAAAAGTTTCCAGATTAATGAGCCAAAATGAAATCCCATGTGCATTCTTCAAATTTGAGCCGATTTTATTTAGATATATTATACGATTACATTAACAATTCCAGTAGCGGGAAATCTAAACTCAAAATTCTATAAATAGTGCAAAAAAAACCCAGTAGTAGTATACGTTATTGCGTTGTGTCTTTTTCATAGTCATTTGTTATCAAACCCAAAGAAAAGAAAACTACGAAGATGTTAAGAAGCGGTTTCTTAGTGATAATTATGGTTGTATGTTTTTAAGGTGTAATAAAAGTGATAATTCAAGTTGTATGCTAAGAAGTAGCAGTAGGATCAACAATAGGTGTATTCCTACTACTAATATATCCACTTCAATTCCTAGGGAAAATCTAAGTCTTCCCAAGGCTTTAATTTCAAACTCTTTAGCGAACCGTCTATGAAGTAATTTCCTTTCTAATGGATCATTACCAGTCACTATTATATCGTCCACGCAGACAATTAAGATGGTTACACCCCCTGAAGTTGAATTTTTAATAGAAAGAGTGTGATCACCTTGACTTTTCTTGTATTTCATTTCTTGCATAAACCTCGCAAATCTTGCAAACCACGCTCTCGGAGATTTTTTTAGTCCATATAGTACCTTCTTTAACCTGCGCACTTTATTTCCATCAATATATTTATCGTATCCCGGTGGAGCCTTAGGCTCCATGTAGACTTCCTTTTCTAAATCACCATCTAAAAATGCATTTTTAATGTTAAATTTATGTAAACACCAATTAACTTAAGCTTCTAAATACTAAAGAATGCAAATAGTGTTCATTTTTATAACTGGAGCAAATGTCTGTTGATAGTCTACTCCAAATATTTGTGTGTACCCTTTGTCTACCAACCTCGCCTTATATCTCTCCAATGCCCCATGTGATTTATATTTTACGTGAACAATGATTTACATCCTATGGGATTGTTTCCTTTTAGTAGGTCAATAATTTCCCAAGTTTGTTTTTTTCGTAGTGCTCTCATTTCATCATCCATAGAATTTTTTCAATTCTCATCTTTAAGTTCCCCGGGTAAAGTTTGTGGAATTGGAATAGAATTTTCTTGGGTAAGGTAGATCTTATGGTCATGAGATAATATGTCAAGTGATGTAAAGTTTGAAATAGGATGTTAAGTGCATGATAGTACCTTTCCTATTTGCCATAGAAAAATTTGAATTACTAAATATAGGAGAGGATGGAGGAACTTCAGTACCGGTTATTGGATTGGATTCTTTAACTTGATATGCTGGAATAATAGACTCTTGTCTTATCCTAGAGTGTAATTGTAATGGATGTGCAACGGGGGGTTTAACTTTCTCAGGTGAAACAGGGGCTGGGCAAACTATTTCAATGGAAAATGGTTGTTTGTTGACAAATTAAGAAAAAAGGACCATGATCATCCTTATCTTCGAGACGTATTTTCTCCCCATGAAGATGAGGATGGACAAAGAATTTCTGAGAGTGCGTATGGTAACATTTATAACCTTTTTTTGTGGTGGAATAACCAACAAAGACACACTTTAGGGCATGTGGATCAAGCTTTCTCCGGTTTTGTGCGTGGATGTGAACACTAGAAACATAATCAATCACTATAGGAGATAATTTGTAAAAGAGATGATTTTAAGGATAAAACTCCGAGAACACACTTAAAGGACTCCTAAACTCTAACAGATGCGAAGGAAGTCTAATTATAAAATAGTCTATAGTGATAACGACTTCCCTAATAGGTTTTGGTACATTTTTCTTAAATAAGATGGCTCGGGGAATTTTTAGGTAATGTCTATTTTTCGTTCGGCTCACCCATTTTGTTGTGGTGTGTTGACACATGATGAATGATGGAAAATTCCTTCTTTTGGGATAAAAGGTGATAGGATTTGGTTAAAGTAATCTCGATCATTATTCATTCCGATACTTTTTAAGCAACCCCAAAATGGTTTTGTAACATCCATTAAAAATTAGGAAAACCTGAACTTACATAAGATTTATGTTCTTAAACAAAGACCGGTGTGGCCCTCATACAACAATCGATAAATGAGACAACCCATTTTGCACCCAAAACATTAGGAAATTTAGACGGACCCCAAATATCAAAATGAATTAATGAGAAAGGAGAAAGAGACATCTTATTTTTTGAAGAAAAAGACACACGGTGGTGTTTGGAAAACTAACAAACATCATAGTGAAAAATTTCTACATCAATGTTTTTTAACAACAGAGGAAACATGTTTTTGGAGCCAAATTTCCTATTTTTATGAATTGGGTATCTCCAATAGATACGAAACATAGGACTGAGCTCTATTGTAATCTTTGGTCTCTATGAGTAAAGTCCATTTTCCTCCTTAACATATCGAGTATAATTTTATTATTTTGTTATTCTTCGCAACGGATTGTTTAATTATGTTTTGAATCTGTTTTAGCATCCATATCTCGTATTCAGGTAGCGAAGAAGTAGTTCTTTACCCTTAACCAATCTCATAGTTTTTCGATACTTACGTTATCAAATATTCAACCATTATCAGTGACTATTGTGTATGAAGCACCGAACACATTTATGATGTACCTACTGATTAACTAATGTAACTTCTGGTAATTATTCCTTGCTAATGGTTTGCCTCCACTCAGTGTCTAGAGTTGTCAAAATCTACTATGAGGAACTTTCACTGAACTTTTCTCAAACTCTCCACATATTATGCTAACATCATTCTGGTGGCGGTATCAGTGATAGCCATGTGGAGGAGAAAGTGTTGCCCAGGTTGAGGAGGTACCACGACCAATGTGTTTGACATATTCTTGTATTTTCTCAAATTCTTTATGGCATTGAGCGTCCCATTCATTGGGCGAGTCTTTCTTTAGAAACTGAAAGATGTGTTCAGAGGTGGTGGTGAACTGGTTAATGAATCGATTTACAAATTAGAGTTGACATGGGAACTCTTTAATTGCTTTCTTCATTATGTAGTGGTATTTATCATATGGACCTGACCTTAGAAGGCTCTAATTTAATTTCGTTATGTAGTATGCTAAAATTGTTTTAAGTTGTTATTTTTTCAGTAGATCTGAAATTTTTTTTAGTTTTTAATTTTAAAGTTTAATATTTTTCTGAAATTATTACTGAAATCAGTTGTTATTGTTGCTGAAATTATATGTTAGTATGCTAAATTTTTTTCTAGTAGATTATATGTTAGAGGTAACAAATGTCATGTAATATTGAAATGTGATATATAACTTAAATGTGAATTCTTGCTATAATAAATGCA
The DNA here is from genome assembly GCA_949130495.1 of Sambucus nigra. Classification (NCBI taxonomy): domain Eukaryota; kingdom Viridiplantae; phylum Streptophyta; class Magnoliopsida; order Dipsacales; family Adoxaceae; genus Sambucus; species Sambucus nigra. Next base: position 664,488,887 of record OX422211.1, on the reverse strand, counting down.
AATATACAGATCCATGACGTTGAAGTGTCATCGTCGTCGTCGTTTGACTATGTCCGACCTCATAGCCAAAGAAACACCATTTAAGAAGGAACCACTCACAACTCCAATGGGAAATGATTTGGAGATGACACCCCAAATTATTTCCGTTCAACATAACATAAGTGACCATGGAACTAGAGAGATGCAACCACAACTTTTCCCAAATGTTGAATTAACATCCCAGTCACAGAATACACACCACAACTCAAGAGTTCAAGTTTCTTTATTTCAAACACCTACAAGTCAACTTTCCCCAAATATTGAGAAGATTAATAATTCAGTTGGGAATGCCAACCTCCATCCAATGAGATGACTTTAAATGGTGTGGATCTCACATGTATGCTTTGTTACACAATGCACTGTTTGTATATCTCCATTTGTATTACATTTTACGTTTATATTCATATTGAACAAGATGTATAAACATTATTTACCAATTTTTTGTTCAGGTACAATGACTACCCTTACTAGTAAAAAAAGGGTTAGAAAGGGGGCAAGGCCTTGGTTCAAATGGAATGATGACAAAAAGAAGATATTGGAATGGAATGAACTTTGTCAGCAAGTTTGTAAGCTTGAAAGTAAATTGATGTCACATTTAGGTTATTATACAAGGTGTGGAAATTTATTTCCATTGACAATGTTGCATTGGAGAGAGGAGGGAGATGAAGCACTTGATAATATTTGGAAGGAAGTGAAGGTAACTTATTAGTTTAATTTATTTATTTGTGTCGTTATACATTAGCTTGTCAAGTTTTAACTAATTTATTCTTTTTGTTCTTAGAATAACACAAATGCACCAGAAGGTTTTGAACAAATCTGCTTTGCAAGGATGGGACTTGCGTGGAAGCAATGGAAGCATCGATTAAAGGTGAATAACTACAAAAAGTTTCAAACAAATGAGAAGCGGTTGAGTTATACGCCTTAATGAGTCGAAAAAGATCAGTGGCCTGAATTGGTGAAATATTAGGGTCTAAAGAAGATTAAGGTATAAATATCCCATCTTATTAAAAAATTTATACCTACATTCTTTGTCACTAGTATTATAATTTTTATTTTTATTTCTTCAAATATTTAGGATATTGTGGATCAAAACACTAAGAACCGTGAAGTTGAATGTGCTTACTTAAGGACAGGAAAAAAGCCACATGCTAAAATAGCCAAGGAGTTTGGAAAGTTTTTTGTTATAAATATTTTTTATTTTAATCTAATAGTATTAATATATATATATACATTCAGAGGATAGAAAAAGGGGAGTCTGTTGACAATATTAGCATGTGGAAAGCCACTCGAGCTCCAAATAATAAACCTTTGAGTGTTGAATATGGATCATTTGATAGAGGGGTATGTATAAATATTAATTAATAAGTGATGCTTGAAAGATTTATTTAATATTTGTCATAAATTGTGTTCTTAAAAATTATTTTATGTTCATTAATTATAATATCAATATAATTGGTAGAAAATGCTTGAAAGACGCCTAAATGAGCTACCAGAAGAGCAACAAAATGATCCAGAATTGTGGAACAAGATTTTTACAGATGTAGTAGGATATGGAGGGCATAGGTATGATTTACAAAAGGGAGCAGGTATTAGGCCAACGTCGACAAAAACATATCTCAGTTATTATTGGAAGAAATTAACTAGTTAAAGAAAGAAGCTGAAGATAGAGAGACTCAACATCGACAGGAGCTCGAAGAGTTAGATATTCGCAACCAACAAGCTTTATTACAGATGATAAATGATATGCGAAGTGAAATGCAAAGTTTGTTCCAAAGTATTACCCATCATCATGCTTCCACTACCTTGACAATTCAGTCCGACTAGATAATACAATATAATTCATATATATATATATATATATATATATATATATATATATATATATATATATATATATATATATATATAATGGAAAATTTTCTCGTTTAAAGTTAAATTTTCAATAGTGGAGTGAAAATTTGTTATGGTGGTGAGAATTTATTATGGTGGTGGTTAAAATTTTTGTTGGTTGCCGTATATTATTCTCAGAATCCATTTTAATGTTTAAATCAGGCTGACTACTTGTGGTTTTCATGAATAAACAAAGGACACTCTGCCGATTTAAAAAAAAATAATAGTAGTTAGATATTTATATTGTTTATGATGAGAATATACTATATTGATTCATTTTGCACATTGTATTATTGACGAGGGGTATTAATTCTGACATAATTAATATAATTTTTTTTAGTGCAGGTGACAATTTTTGTAGAACATGCATATGTTAATCAATGGTTTTGGAGGTCGTACTCTTTAGTGTTGCGGAATTACTTTGATAAAAGCATTTCGTGTTTGGAGTATTAATAAATTAATGTATTATTGTTGTCAAGTCAAATATTTGAACTTAGTGTTATAATTTTTATTTTAATGAATATTTGGAGATGGTTGTAAGAAATCTACTTATTGTTGAATGAAAATTATCCGTTGTATTGGTTGAAAATCATCTTATGTATTATATTTTATGTTTATTCGTTGTTTGTGTTATTTAAAATGTAATTTAATTCTATATTAAACTTTAGTGGTAGAATTTATTCTCGACAAAATATTAGTGAAATTTTTTTAAGATCCCTTTACCTCTTTTGGGATGGTTAAGACTGTCCCAAAAATATATTAAAGACGGCAATGCCTCCGTCTTAAAAAGATCTTCTAAAATAGTAATCTTTTGATGCAGATTAATTTCCGTCTCAAAGATAATCTTTTGTGCTGTCTCAAAAGGCTCATATAAAATGAGGACCTTTTGAGACAAATTTGTTCTTGTCTCAAAAAATCTTTTGAGACGGCTATGGCGTCATAAAAAGTATTTATAACCCCTATCAAAAAGACCCCCGGCCATCCTAAATAGCGTCACAAAAAGTATTTGAGACGGATAAACGATCTTTTGATACTTTTAGGCCACCGTCTGAAAAGATAATGTTTTTGTTGTGTAGGGTTGCAGCGATTTTCCGGTGCCCAAGAGATTGTTGGTTAGAAAATGTTGTTGATGATTGAGACTGTAACACTACTGGGCTTCTCATACTTCCAGGGAATGAACTATCCGGTCACTTTCTTTGGGTTATATTTGACATTGGTAATGCCTTCCTTAATTTCTACACCAACCTCTCGATGGGCTCATAAGTGTGGGTAGTACTATCCTCCCATGGATGCTCGAATATGAGGCAAGAAGCACTTCTTTATGATACTGATTTGTTTGTCCTCAAAGGGCCTGTTGGTCATGGTAGCCACTATCTCTCTCCACCTTCCTATGAAGATAATAACTATTTCCTCATAATTCAGCTTTAGATCCCGGCATGTAACCTCCAACTCCTCATTGTATTTACATTGAGACATGAATTCCTGAGCGACATCCTCCCAACTATGAATTTTGGATTCTTTGAGGGACAAAAAGCAACGAAAGGCTCTTTCTTTTAAGGTTTTCTAAAAAATTTAGGCTATTATATCTTTAGAGGCACCAAGAAGGGTCATGGATCGGTGGTATCTTCGAAGGTGAATAATTGGGGTCCACTTCCCCTGAATTTTTCAATGTCTGGAATCTTGAACTTCTCGGGAAGTCTGGCTCTGGGATATGTATATATATGGGTAACTTGGTCAAAATTTTTCAACAACAGCTTGAGGTCTTCCTTGACCTTATTTATTTCCTCCTCCTTAAGATCTATGGGTACTGGTTGGTTAGCCCCTAGTTGGGAAAATTTTAAAATATGGAGTTGAGCTGGTAGTGTCCTATTAACAAGTGTGGTGCACGGAAGATGCTGATACATTTTTGGGACCCAGACTAGCTTGGGATCGGGTTGACCCATAGAACGAAGAAAGAAAACCTTCGGTTCTTTAAAAATTTAGGCCCGATGATGTTGCATCTCATGGACCTCAGTTTGAAGGTTGTCAATATTGGCACTGAGTTTCGCTAAGACAGTCATCAGATCGGGATACTCATTTGGTGCTTGGTTGGTGTTCTCTATGAAGAGTTCATGAAGTTAAATCCCAAACTCGGATGAGGTAGCAAATAACCAACAGGACTTCGAGGCGATTTCACAGAAGACTAAATCCAATAGGGAGCCAGGCCAAAGTTGGGTATGCCATCTAGCTAAGAGGGAAAACGGTTCAAATTGATTTTTGAAAGAAGGAGGGAGAAAATTTTGGTATTTCAGAAGGAAGAGAAGATATATTTTTGGTATTTTTGGTAGAGGGAAAGTGGAGACAAATATTAGCATGATTATTATTAATGTTAGTATTAGGTTCTCACTTATATTAGGATTCCCTAAATACATAAAAAATGCCGAATAGGACCCAAGCCTGGGAAAATAGGGTTTAAAAATATGTAAAACACGATTGGACTTGTTGCCTGGCTCACAGACAGGGTCCTGATTTGAAAGAAAAAGGAAAAATTGCGCAAAAATTCTGGCAGTATGTCGGCCCATAGTTTCAGTACAATTTTGCATGGTAATCGACAAACTAAATTTGAGTGTCCTAGGATTGACACTTATATGAGGTTTATACAATTGTTGGGTTAGTGGAAGGGTTCCCCCATTTCCCGTGACTTCCACGATATACCACTTTCCTTTAAGGGAAATCATTGATCGTTTTGTGTGGATAAGCCATTTGATACACCTAAGTGTACATGAATTGCCTCACTATATACCTGGTGGGGATAGTACGTGTGAGAGAGAATTCGATATACTCGACGTGCTTGAACTATCTCTCTATTATATATCTCCCGTTGTGAATTTGGTCAAGTAGTACGATGCGGGGGGGGGGGGGGGGGGACATTCTCTATACGTCAAAAGTACAAGGCCAATAGAAAGTGAGAGTCATATCGCTTAAGGCTAACTGTGATCCGTAGGTCGAGCGCCCATCATAAATTGACACCCCAGTACAGGACAAAATTTTAGTCAATATAGCCCTGCTCTTAGTGATGTGTCAAAAAATGCATGAGTATTAATTAACATATTATGAAGAGAAAGCATTTTTTATCATTTTTTATTAGCATGATGAGTAAAGGTAATGCTACACTAATGGGGAGCATATATAATTAAATATAGCATGGGAACTATACTACGCATGGATACATGTGAATGAGTATGGGAATACATATAAGTGAGTGTGTGTGACAATGAGCCTATACATTTCTCAACCATAAGTGGTGTGTGGCATTTGTAAGTGAGCATATATACAATTGAAGGAAGTGTGGTTGTGTGTCAGTGTATCCTAAGCATGGATATTCTAAGTTGTGTGTGAAGCATGTGAGTGTAAAGTGAAACTAAGTGTAAGTTCACGAAGTGTATAAGTGATATATACATGAGAGAGAGATACAAAAAGGTAAATAGAGGAGAAAAGGGAACATACAGGTAGGTGCATACGCACACGTGGAGAAAAGAATAACGCCCATGAAAAAATAGAGTCTAGTTCTCTTATAAAATCCCCAATAGAGTCTCCACTCTGACCATCCCGAGGGGTCATCTCTCCGGGGGTTTGGGAGAAAAATGTGTCTCCCGAGGTGGATCCGTCTTTCCTTTCCCTTTTTTAGAGTGTGGGATGGGATTGCATCCTTTATTCGGGATCTTGACCGTTGTCGATGTGGGGTGATATGTAGAGATAGAGTCTCCAACCTATTTTGCACAAAATAGGCAAAAGAAATATTTTAGGCTCTAGAGAATGGCATTTAGGACAATATTGATTCTTAAAAAACCAAATAGTTCAAGGGACTGGGGACTAAGTATTGGAATGGGAAAGTGTTAGGCACCCATCCCTCCCTTTCGATCTCTCATTAGCATGTGTTAATCTGCTTTTGTAGAACTCCGTGATGTGTGTGATTATGTTCAAAACATAAATGGTGGATGAAATCACTCTACTCGCGTCATGGATAAAAGAGGAGGGAGATCATCCTTAAGATTGTTCCCAAAATAGCAATAACAAATATAATGTAAGTGTTTGTCGATTCAAAAATCGTTATAGAAGAACGATTACATATATCGGGTAAGACACAAACAAGAAAGCATATAAAATATATATGAAGAGTATGTGATAGAATGAAGTAACAAGTGTATGTGTGAGGATTTGAGTCTAAGGATTCACCTAATACACCTATGTATCCCGTGGGGGCATCAAAGTCCACATAGTTTGAAAATAATCTGATGTGGGGTTTATCCAATAAATTCAACCGTGGACTATATTATATGCGTGTCTGTAGAAAAACGAGTTTTAATGTGAGAAAATATGATGGCAAATCCCCATTGTGAATTTACAAGTGAACTTTATTTTTTTTGTTTTTGGGTTTTTCAATGAAAATAAAGTATGTGTGAATACTAATAATAATTTTTTTGAAATTACGATGTGTGATGTAATAAAGTAAATTAGTTAGAGAAAATGAAGTAGCTAATGCAAAAATAAGAGAATTTAAAGACAAAAGGGGAATAAATAAACCTCCTTATGAATAATTAAAGTATATCCTGATTGTAGATGCGGTGATCTCAAGATGAAGTGGGAATTTACTCAAAAGTGTATGAAAAGGATGGAAGGAATGTTAGGAATGGGCTTTCAAGGAATGAATAGCTCAAAATTCGAGGGAATTAATTCTCAGAGGTATGTTCAGGGATTCTGAGGTGTGTCATAGAGTGATGTCATGGACTCTATTTATAGGGCCAAGGGGGTGTCGATCGGCATGGTCCTAGACCTGCCTATAGGCATAGAATCCTGGACGCACTGCCAATAGGCAGGGTGCTGTGGTTTCCAATTGACATTCTAAGGCTGGTTATTCAAAAAATGGTCATAAATCACAAATCAAATGACATAATCATGCATGGGGCAGACCATTGGAAAGGGTATTCAGATTCCTTTAAGAATCCATTGATCCATTATCGGGTTCGGGAGTTTACCAAAGTCAAACGTGGCACAGATCGTGTGTTTGAATTGTAGGGTAAATTTACGCACGGGGTGGACCATTGGTGTGTCTATACCAATATCTCTCCTCTCTTTATCTCCTTATGGGTGGGGATAAAAGAGGGACATAAAAAGGTCTCGTGCCTGCTTTCTCTAAGAGCACTTCGGTCGTCGTCGGTTTAGGGTGAATGTAAAGAGATGGAGTCACCAACCTATTTTGCACAAAACAAGTAAAAGAACATGCCACCACCTTGAGAGAGTTGCATCAAAGACAAACTGCCACTTACGAAACCAATAGTTCGAATATTCAGAGGATAAGTTACGAAATGGTAAGGTGTTAGGCACCCATCCCGTCCTTTCGATCTTTCATGGGCGTGTGTTACTGCTTTCCTTTATTTCTCCATGAAGTGTGTGTGCATATATATATATATATATATATATATATATCGGAATCACCCAACTCATACCATGGAAAAGATAGAGTGAAGTCATCCATCGGAATGTTCCCAAAATAATATTTTAGAAAATAAGATTTATGCTTTTATCGAGATATTGATCGTTATAATGAAACGATAATATATGTTGGGATAAAACGCTAATGAGGTTCACAAATATAATGTATATCAAAATGATGTACAGATTCAAATATCACAAATGTGAAAATGAGAAAATTAGACTCGAGTCTCAGGTTTTAGCACGGAATGCCTACATAGCCTTTAAAGGCATCAAAGTCCACGTAGTTAGTATGCGACGTAAGGGTGGGGTTTATCCCATAGATTCAAATGGGAATTTATTATACGTGTGTGTGTAGAAAATGCATTTTAGTTTTAAAAAATTTTGGTGGATAATTCCATTGGAATTCATAGGTGCACCCCCCCCCCCCCCCCTTTTTTATAGAAAATAAAGTATGTGTAATATAACTAATAAAAAGGTGAGATATTAATGTGTATGAACTAAAGAAAAATATAGATTATGAATTTATATAATTAATGAAAAAACAAGAAATTTAAAGAGAGAAAAGGGTTTTGGACTTTCTTTGGAGAATTGAAGCTTGATCTTGATCTCTGATGAACTCCCTTGAGTGTTGAGATGAATGCTGGATGAGCAAGAGAGTGAAATTTTGCTAAATTGGGTATGAAAAGGATGGGAATGAAAACTTGAAAGGAATTTCACATAAGGAAACTTATGTCAATGCAGGAGAATGTTGCTGAGATCACTAAAATTGATGGATCTGAGGTGTCTTTGGTAGTGAGGTCATTCCCTCTATTTATAAGGTAAGAGGGTGCCAATCAGCATTGCCATAGCCCTACCAATAGGAATGTAACCCTAAGCACACTACCGATAAGAAAAGAAATGGACCTACTAATTAGCAGTCTTATACAAATTTTGTTGGAAAAACGATCGTAGAGCATAATATGTTCATCTAAATCACGCATAGGGCATACCGCTAAAAAAGGAATTTAGAGACCTTGAAGATTCCTTAGACATCTCTCGAGTTCGGGAGTTGACTTTGGGTCAAACGGGGCTAAAAATTGCTCATCGATCCTTTGGAAGAGAGATCATCGGATGATAACAGATCATTCATTCAAACGGTAAGTTGGAATCATGCATGGGGCAGATCGTTGGAAAGGTTATGCTAGGTACTTAGAATTCCAAAGACCATTGCTCGATTTAAAATGTTGACCTTGGTCAACCGGGGACCGGAAGCGCCAGGTGATCTTTCAGAGTAAAACGGATTATTCGTCCGTACCGTAAGGGTGATTCGCACATGGAGAAAACTATTGTCAAGGGTGTTTAGTGACCTTAAAACATTCAGTCTCGTTCGAGCTGAAGTGTTGACCTTGGTCAAATAGAGCTCGGCGGCCTCCTGATCACTTTTTAAGGGAGAAAGGATTGTTCTTCCAAATGGTTATGACATTTCGTGCACGGGGTGGACCATTATAAAGGGATTTATATTCACTTAGAAGATTTAAAGAGCTTTCGATCTGCTGATGAAGTTGATATGGGTCAAATCAGGGCCCGAGAGTGCCCTGTGGCATCCTAATCAATTTTTGATGGTAAAATAACCCATTCATCCGAAGTCTTATCTCGATTCGTGCATGGGGCAGACCATTGGAAAGGGTATTTAGAGTCCTTTAAGGATTCAATGAGCTTTCACTCTTTCTATAGAGTTGACTTGGGTCAAACGGGGATCGAGAGTGACCCATAGCCTCTTAATAAATACTTTGAGTATGACTTAGGGTTTATACTGAAATGGGGAGGTTCCAGGGACCTAAGGACAGACTTAGGGGATCCTAGAATGTGGTGTTTACCATTAGAAAGGGTATTCAGATCCTTTTGATATTGCATTCGCCTTTATCCGGTTCATAGAGTTGACTTAGGTCAAACGGGGATCGAGATCATCGGGTGGCCTCTAGATGGGTATTCAGGGTATAACCTAGGGTTTCGTGGTGAATGAGTGAGTGATAGAGACTTAAAGAGTTGCTTAGGAGGGTCCTTGGACGGTGTGTCTAGAAAGATGTTCAGGGGAAAGAGAGAAGATCGAAGTTAGACGTGAAAAGTTCTAACCTCTGATTGGACTCTTTTATAACACATAAGGCCTCCGATGATGATACCAAAAATGGTATCACCAGGTCAAATAGGTATGCGAAGATCAAATAGGTATACAACAATGGAAAAAATGACATAGTGAATCAACAGAAAAGACGATGGGGTCAAGAGGATAACACTTGGATTGAAGAGGTTCAGTCGGAGCCTACGTCCACTGTGTGTGTGAGTGAAATCCACTAGTAAATATGGCTCTAATGGCCTGGTTATAACATAAGATTTCTTTCTCTCTCTCTCTCTCTCTCTCTCTCTCTCTCTCTCTCTTATATACAAATGAGCAGAGTTTTAGCCAGGGTTTGAATTAATTCAATCCTTTACAATGAAGAAGATGGAAGGTATATTAAGTACCTAGGGGGTATAGTATACCCCCCAAGAATGTTATATACGTGAGTGTATTGCACTTAGCTAGTACAGTATGGGAATCTGGCCCTACCACATGTAAGTCGTGATAGCTAAATATTCCTTCACATGAGGGGATGATCTAGTGGTAATGGTTTTTCCCACATGTGATATGTTTCCTATGAGCACTTCTGCATGCGCCCCCCAAACAACGCATCATGATGATGTCACCCTCGGACTACACGCATTATCCGAGGCCTAAGCTAGGAGAATAGATGATTCTAAAACATCGGGTGCTATGGTGATCTAGGTCGACCTTAGTCTTGAATTTTCATGAGGACGAGGTTGAGGCTTCTGACTGAGTTGAGGGTTAACACTTGTCAATTTCTAGGTAGCTATGGGTCGGCCTACCAGTGGGTCCGAGGCCGATGATGATCCTTTGGATGACCCACAAATGGGGCAAGGTCTAGCTTAATTATCCCCTCGTCGTAGGCCGGGTGTACTATCAACTAGGAAGAGGGTATATTTAGGCATATCAATTACCCCTAGGTCTTAGCCATTGATGTTATGAGGTGGCTGAGAGGTATTATTATTTTCTTGTTAGTCAATTTAATGAGGCTCCAAATTGACACTTATCAATCATCATATTGCGGCTTTCAAGAATAACGATTATCGGGTATACTTAGGGCATATTTCCCTATGATGACATGCATAGGGAACTGTGCTCACCTCGACGGTTAGTCCACGATGCCCTTAAAGTCTATATTCATTGTATAGACTCATGTAACCATAATATATTTTCTATTTGCTTAGTTGAACATAATTTCTTTCGAAAATAAAGGAACTTGTTAATTTCACAAAACAGTCTTTTTTATGAGGTATAACTATAAAATCCTGTTTATTTATTATGAAATCGACCATAGATCAATTCCCCTTGTTATTTGGGAGTATTGAATGCAACCCTAATTCTGAGCTTCATGTTACTCCCCCCAAGTGACATGTCAGGTCCAGGGCATCCGGATTGGATTGAATGGGATAACAGTTTCTTATTCCAAATCTGTAAGGCAATACATCATGCTCATTTTAAGGTTTAGCTTCTCTTCTGTTTCCCAGGTAACTTCCCTTTGGCATTCTTAATTCCTTTCCTACATTGTTATATAACATTTTTCTTTTCTCCATTCTTGGCAATGCAAGATTTTTTGACGACCTTAAATTCATTTAACAGTCACCTGTGGTGGCTTTAGGTCTAGCTTTATGGAGTATATTGATGGTTATTAGGTTATAGACAGCCTTAAACCATGTCTAGGATCACACAGAAACCAAAAATCCTAGATTTGTGAACTCCGGTGAGTTTCTGGTCATCTCCTCCGATAGCCTTCATTAATGTTCTTCATTGTTTGGTTTATTAATGATTCATTTCTTCTATTTTGATCTTGTGGTCAAACTAGTCAATAACTCCCACTTGTTTGTGATTTCCTTTACTTTATTTTGAGAAAATATTAAAGTCTAAGGTCGTCATTGGAATGCTATAAAGGCTTTATTAGTTGGCCGAGGAATTTCCCACACTAAGGGAAAGGTATTTTCAAGAAATTCGAAGGGTAAAAGAAGAGGCTGAGGTAAAATAAAGGGCCGACCCTATTTGGGTATGACCCATATTTCCCATACCTTTAGCCACAATAATACCCACGTCTTCAGAAGCCTTCGGTTCGTCCCAACCCCAGGCCAAGGGTTATAATTTTGAAAATATGATGGTGGAACCATAGCCTCGGGATAGAGGCAACACTTCTAAGACATCTCGACAGGATGACCATTAATTCCCATTTATCCTGATCAAGTCAAGCCAACACCTCATCCGAATATTGAACCTGTATCAGCTATGTCCCTTGCTGAGTTTCAGGCAAAGTTTCCAGAAGCCTCTCTACTACTGAGGAGGCCAGCTATTAGTGTGGAGCCCGAGTATGGGGATGAACAGTTATTAGATAAGGAGAAAGTTGACACCTCATATGCTTCATCTTTCATCTCTTTCGTCAAGGAGCGCAACCTCCTTGTATGGAGGCATTTGTTCGGCATCAAATTTGATATCACAATAAGGGTCCCGGGTGAGGACAAGAGAGTTTTTTGGGGCCGAGAGGGAGAGGTCACTATTTATGATCAAATGTTTAGGGTCGACATAATACTTCCCTTTCATCCTTCCATTAGGGCCATCCTGTCTACTCTGGGAATTGATCCTACTTTATTACCCCAACTCCTAGAGAATAATCATCGGGTACATTTCCCTATGGAAGAACACTTTCACAGATGAGCCATCAGCTAAACTCTTTTTATCATGCTACAATATCTTGTCCTCGTCCAAGCAACCAGGTTATTTTCATTTAGGTGCCAAAAAGTTAGATAAGATGCTTATTTAAGTGACACAGACCTCAAACCACTATTCGAAAGAGAGGTTTTTCTTTATTTGTGTGTCTTGGGAATTTGCGATCGAGGCCGACCCTGCTGAGGACGAGCTGAGGGTTCCACATATTTGGTCAAATCCTTCCACGGTGGTAAGGTCAAACCCTGGACTTAGCCTTACGGAAAGGGACGTGGCTGACTATCTGAGAGGGCATGGAGTAGAGGGTGCTCTTCCCTAATTTGAAGACCTCACGATCCCTGAATACCCTAAAGAGTCTGTTCTGGGGGTTGACCCCTTGAGGAGCTTTGTGAGTTATTTTTACTTCAAGTCTTCCCTCGTCTCATATATTAATTACACTAGCATGTTGTCTCCTCTTGCAGGTCATCCTCCTAACATATCAGACGATATTTAGGAAATGATGGCACCAAGTCTATTGGCTGGCTTGGTAAAGAAGAAGAACAAACAATCTCCCCTAAAGAAGACCACTATTATGGGGCTTACTACTAAGGCTTCTTGTAAGAGGAAGGGGATCGAGTTCCCTATTGGCACTCATCCTGGCCCCAATACAAGGCCGAGGATGGGCGTCACTGAGATTGTGTCAGGCTTTGATGTCGGCTCATCATCATCCCTTGGGTCATTATGGTCGGTCAACCTATCCCAGCTTTATGCGGACCCCACTTCCCTGATTACTAATATCAGGGCTGCAAAGAGTACTATGTTTACGGCTCCTTCAACCGTTGATTACGAATTTCTATCCAAGATACCCCCAGCCAAGATTTATGACTTCGATCTTCATCACATTGCATAGGTATCGTCCTCTTACCTCAGATTTCTGTCATGTACTGGTTAATACCGGATGTTTATTTTACTTTTTCTTTTTTTTTTGCATTCTATTTGTTCCTTGACTTCAGCCACCAAATGGATGGCAGAGAACCACCAAAAAATTTTAGACGCCGATAAGGCGATCTAAGCTGAGGCCGATCTCTGAACTCAATCGACTTACCTTCAAGCCAACCACAAAAGGGTCATAAACGAGCTAAAACATCATTTGGAAACCAATAATGGCATCATCAAGGAGAGGGATGAAGCTTTGAATAATCGGGTAACAAATTTCAAGGCTGACCTTACTGCAGCAGTGAAGAAGGCCGAGGTTAATATTGTTGAAGCTTATAAGACCTCCTACGAGTTTCAGGGTTTTATCCTAGAATACTTGGAGATAGGAATAAAAATGGTCTGTAGATGGTTCGTCCTTAAATTTGCTGACGTAGTATCTTCCATTCGGCCATCGCTTGAAGCTGCTGACTTTGATGATCCTCTTATGGCAGAATCTTTATAAATGTTGATGGGTCTACAGTTGTAGCTACTGGTGGGGCCAAGGTTGTCATTCGTATTGTGCTAACACAATAGAGGGGCCATATGTGGCTGATACCCTTCCTTTTGTAATACTTTTTCTTGTCATGAACTCTTTTGTGATCTCTGTACTTTTCATTTTATGAAATGAAATCTTTCATTGCCCTCTTATTTATATTCTCTCTTGCCTTTGCTTCCATGCCTTAATTATGCTGTTGTGTTGTCCTCTAAATGTTTGAATGATATAAATTAACCATAAACTATTATAGTCTCATCCATGAGATATCGTCCTTGTTGAGGGAGTAATTTCATGAAATCAATGGTTTCTTTAAATAATATCCTCATGTGTTATTTAAAATTTGCATCCACCAAATTATGGTGTTTTAGGCATAAGTCCTTCCTCGTCTTTTTTGAGAGTGTATGGAGGGTCATCCCATTCATGCACTTCCATCTTAGCCAAGGGAGTAAGTCCACCAAATTAAGTATGTTTAATAATCAACCACAACTAAATGATTTTATAATTTGCATCCACTAAATTATGGTGTTTTAGGCATAAGTCCTTCCTAGTCTTTTTTGAGAGTGTATGAATGGTCGTCCCATTCATGCACCGTCGTCTCAGCCGAGGGATCAAGTCTACCAAATTAATTATGTTTAATAATCAACCATAACTAACTGATTTTATAATTTGCATCCACCAAATTATGGTGTTTTAGGCATTAAGTCTTCCCTTGTCTTTTTTGAGAGTGTATGGAGGGTCGTTAATCCATGTACTGTCATCTCAACTGAGGAAGTACGTCCACCAAATTAATGATGTTTGATAATAATAAACACCTTTCGATGTTGTTGGCATACCATGGACAAGGTTGACACCGTCCGGACTGTCATATCATCGAGGGCCACTTAAGCTTACTTCATCACGAATGATGTTCTGTAGCTTGAGATGAGTTGTTTCATGCAAAAAAAATATCTGAGTAAATAAATAACATATGAGGGAATAATTGAACATCTTGAATTTTATTTAATTTATTTTGTTTTAAGCCTCATACACATGTATTACAATAGAATGCCAACAAGGCAGTGAAACTATCATCTCATTGGTAATATTTCTTGAGGTGATCGACATTACATGGGTTGGAGAATGGATCCCCCTCTAAGTTTTCCAATTTGTATGTCCCCAGCACCACATCTTCAACTACTTTGTATGGGCCATGTCAATTTTGGTTAAGCTTATTTAGTTTTATCATGTCTTCTCCAGTACTAAGTCTCCTACTTTCAGTGGATGCGTTATCACCCTCTTGTTGTAGAATCTTGTTGTTCTTTATTGGTAGACGGGTTACCTAACCTCAGCGTCTTCTCTTCTTTCTACTTTAAGATCTAAATCAAGCATCAACTCATCACTGTTCTTCTCTGGGTCATAGGTTTGAACCTTGTGAGTAATCAGACCTATTTCCATAGGTACGATTGCATTAGATCTGTATGCAAGCATAAATGGGATTCCTCTCCGTTGTTCTATTGGCCCATAAGACACCGTACACTTCCTCGATTCATCTCCCATTTTCATCTTTGAAATTTTTCTTAATTCTATCAAGAATCGTTCGGTTTGTCACTTTCGTCTGTCCATTAGCCGGTCGACCCAAAGTCGAGAAAATTGTTTGATGCCGACCCTTTAACAGTACTTTTCTAGGGAGATGTTCTTGAATTGTTTTCCATTATCAGAAATAAGGGTGTTGGGTAGGCCATATCTATAGATGATATTATTCCAGATGAACTGGAAGGTATTTTGCTCCATGATGTAATCATTGTCTCAATCTCCACCCACTTTGAAAAATAATCTATCACCACAATCAAATAACGGCAATTATTCACGGCTATGGGTAGGGGTCCTACCAGATCAATTCCCCACACCGCAAACGGTTCAGGGAGAGGTGATGGAGGTCAGAGGTTGGTGGGGAACGGTAGCAAACCTGTGACACTAGTTGCACTTATTGACATGTACTGCAACATCATAGGCAAGGGTCGGTCACCAATACCCCTAGGTAATAATCCTCTTATCCAAATATCTTCCCCCAATGTGATTGGAGCAAGAACCTTCATGCACGTCCTTCATGATGTATGCTATCTCAGTTGGATGGACACATCTGAGCAGAGGAAGCAGAAACCCTTTATTGTATAAAGTATCTCCTATGATGGAGAACTTGGCATCTTTATATCTCAACTTCCATTTCTCGATCTTGGATTCTGGTAACTCCCCATCCTTTATGTATCTAATGAGAGGATCCATCTAGTAAAGTCCCATATTTAAATTCAGACAAGACTTTGGATTACTTTCCTCCTCCTCAATGGTCGGCCGATCAAGATTTCTACGGGCAGTGTCCTCCTTATCTCCCTTCTTATGGATGAGGATAGTCTTGCCAGGGCGTCGACTCAGCCATTATCCAGTCAAGGTATCTTCTTTAACTTCACCTCTTTAAAAAATTTCAGCACTAACATCACTCCCTCTAAATATTTGGCCATCCTATCATCTTTTGCCTCACATACCCCCAAGATTGAATTCACCACCAATCTTGAATCACTATGAACTAGGAGTTAGCCAATATTCAGAGCTCGATCTAAGGACATGCCTTCAACGATAAATTTATATTCAGATTCATTATTGTAGGCCTTAAAAATAACCTTAATGCATAATAAATATCCATTCCATCTGGTGCTAACACTATCAGGTCTGCACCACTTCCACTCTCGTAAGAGGACCCCTCGACGAAGAGGCT
This sequence comes from Sambucus nigra, assembly GCA_949130495.1. Taxonomy (NCBI): domain Eukaryota; kingdom Viridiplantae; phylum Streptophyta; class Magnoliopsida; order Dipsacales; family Adoxaceae; genus Sambucus; species Sambucus nigra. The sequence continues at coordinate 664,472,483 of OX422211.1, read as the reverse complement.
CCACACTATTCCCTTCTCAAAGAAATTAACTTCTGCCAAGGCTCCAGTTTTTAAGATATATCATCCCTCTTCATTCTCAGATACTTTCCCCCTTGGTTAACTTGTGTTGGGGGTGAGCTTACAATTTTTCCTTGCTCACAGCGAGTAGTCTCAAAATTTTCATTGTCAGCCTTGTCCTAGGTGAACTCAACCACGAAGTCTGCTAACGATTGCCCCTTGATGGCCACTCTAGGCTGATAGGTGATATCAAACTCTCCAAGATCTATTTCCTAAGCCATTAGTCTCCCCGACATCTTAGGCTTATGGATGGCTTACCGAAGTGGAGAGTCCGTCAGGATGATCATTGTGTGGGCATGAAAGTATGGCTTCATCTTCCTTGAAGCATGAATCAAATCGTAGGCTAATTTTTCCATCCGAGGATACCTCCGTTTGGCTCCCTGGAGTGCCTTATTGTTAAAATATATCGGATTCTATACTCCATCCTTGTCTCTTATGATGGCTTCGCTAATAGTCAATTTTGAGACTGCTAGATATACATAAATTGTTTCCCCTTGGACTGTCCGTGACAAAAATAAGGGAGAGACGAGGTAGTACTTCAACTCTTGTAAGGCCTTATCACATTCCTCATTCCATTCGGAAGATTTTCTAAGAAATTTAAAAAATGGAAGACATTTTTCATGGCTCTGGATACAAACCTGTTAAATGTCGCCACTGTCCCCGTCAGGCTCTGGACAACCTTAATCAAAGTTGGAGTTTTCATCTCCATCAAATCCTTGTTCTTTGCTAGATTGTCCTTTATCCCCCTCAAATTTACTATGAAGCCCAAGAACTTTCCCCCTCATACGATGAACACGCACTTTATAGAGTTAAGCTTCTTCCTGTATATATCTATTATGGCAAAAAGTTTGCTTGAGGTCGGCCACATGGGTGTCGGCCTTGAGACTTTTAGTATGAATATCATCAACATAGCTTACATTATCTTCCCAATTTGATACTCAAACATAGACTTCCATTATTGACAAGCCTTTGATAGGTGGCTCCAGCCTTCTTCAAATCGAAGGGTATGACATTGTACTAGTAAGTCCCCTTATCGATTATGAAGGCAGTCATCTCCTCATTGGTCTGGTGCATTGTTATCTGGTTGTAGCCTGCGTAAGAATCCATGAAACTCATACTACTGTGGCATCAATCATCTCGTCAATCCTGAAAAAAGGAAAGCTATCCTTGGGGCAAGCCTTGTTCAGATCAGTAAAGTCTACACACATTCTCCACTTTCCATTAGCTTTGGGAATTATGACCTCTTTGGCCAGCCATTTAAGACATATCACATTTCTTATGAAGTCAGCCTTTTCTAGTTTCTTTACCTCTTCCTAGATAACCTCGTATTTCTCTCGGTAATAGATTATTTTCTTCTGTCGTATCGGCCTAGCATCGTCATCCACATTCAGTTTATGGCAAAAGAGTTTAGGGTCTATGCCCAACATATCCTCATGACTCCATGCGAAGATACTCTGCCTCTCTCTCAAGAGTTTGATAAGCTCTTCCTTGATATCTCCTCTCAGGGATTTACCAACCTGGATGGTTTTTTATGGCTCGTCCTCATTAAGGATGATGGATTCTACTTTTTTTTAGGCCTCCCCTTCTTTAGTTTGATCTCATCCCTGGGATCCAGTGTATCAATACTGTAGGTCATAGTTGCTTTCTTATGAGATTCCCTCTCCTCGATTGAGTTGAAGTAGCATTCACGTGCCAAAACTTGATCACCTTGGACTTCCCCTACCCCATAAGGGGTTGGGTATTTTACCATTTGATTTAAGTTGGATGGCACAACCTCAAATTCTTTGAGGGACACTCTTCCTATGATAATGTTATAAGATGAATAAACACTTTCATCCATCACAAATAAATTAACCTTCTTAATTATCCACGCAGGCAAAATATCTCCCATTCTAACATCCATTTCATACATTCCTAGTGGGTACACCTTTTTCATCGCTGAACCCTATAAGAGGATGATGATAAGGAACAAGCCTCTTCTTGTTGTGTCCTAAATATTTGAAACAAGGCCAGAACATAACGTCTGCAAAACTTCCCATGTCGACCAATATCGTCGGTACATCATACCTATGCACTATAGTGGTAATTACCGAAGGGTCATCCTGAGGAGCTAGGATTACCTTGAGGTCAAGTCTTGAAAAACCCATAATTAATGTATCCATATCTAACTTCTCTCTCTTTTCAAACTTTTTTCTTATTTCGATCGAGTTAATGACTTCAACCTTGGAAACGACCTTAGCCTCGACCATATGCGCCTTATGGTCAACCACTTCTGCACCACCCCTTTTCAGGCCTCCACAGATTATCTTCACATCAAACGAGATCATATGGGGTCAAACTTTTGGATCATCCTCCTTTGGCGGCAGGTCTGGGTCGTCATCATTCTTCCTATGACATATTCCCTGCACTTATCGACCCATATTCTTATGGAGTCATCTCGTCCTCTCTTTGGACCATCACTGATCATATATTTCCTTAGCTTTGCAGCCGTGAGCATCTTCTCAATATCATCTTCTAGGGCGAAACACTTATCAGTTAAGTGCCGCTAATCGTGGTGAAATTCACACTATAAGCTCTTATTCCTTTTGTGAGGGGGAGCTTTCATATTCTCAGTCCATCTTAGCGACTGATTATTCTTGATCTCATTCAAAATATGCTCGTAGCTGATCATGAGAGGAGTATACCCAGCGAACTTATAATCAGCTGATCTCTTCGTTCCATCTTTATTCTTCTTATGGAACTTGCTCCACTGCTAGTCCATTTTTCATCCTCATACTTAGCTGCCATAGCTTCCTCGGCATTCATAAACTTGTCACCCATCACCAATAGTTTGACCATAGAATTTGATGGGTCATCATCTAGCTCCCACATTAATTTCTCTTTCTGCAAGCCTCTTGTTAATATTATCATCGTAATACTTTCCTCATAGTCCTCCACTTCTAACTTCTCCTTATCTAACCTTGCGATGTACTCCCTGAGACTCTCATTATTCCCCTACTTAACGTACATCATGTGAGTAATCTTCGTCTGGGGTCTTACCCCAAAGAAGAAGTTGTGGATGAATTATTCTGCGAGTTTCTCAAAATTTTTAATGGAGTTCTTCGGGAGTGAGGTGAACTATATATGGGCATCTCCAGTCAAAGTACTTGAGAATGCATGACATTTCATCTCATCTGAGATGGAGTAGATATCTGCATATGACTGGTACATTTCTACATGGTGCACAGGGTTGGTACTCCCATCATACTTTGGAGTAACCACCAGCGGCTTGAATTTAGCAGGGGTTGGGAAGTTGACTATTTTTTCCACAAAAGGAGAACCTTCTTAGTATCCCCTCTGCAAAGTGTCACGGATTTTATGGATGTCTCCAATCTTTTTCTCTAGCCCTTGAATTGAGTCATTTCAAGGCTCGACTACTACAACAACGTCGTCCTGGCTAATGTTATCCTCTGCTACCTCAACGGACCACACTGAGGGTTCCCCTACTGCTATTTTTTATCGGCTATTCACCTCTCATTGGCCCTCGTCTCGGCCACACGGGGGTCGACCGTCTTCCACCACCCTCCGTGAGCCAGAATTGCTCCTTGACCTGGAGAGCCTTTCCCTTAATCACTAACTAGGTCGAGCCTTTGAAAGTCGAACCCTCTACTTAATCGGTCAAAATCTTAACCCCTTGGTCGGGCATCTGGACTCGGCCTACTGTCAGGTTTCCTTAGATAGGGGATACCATATTCCCAGATACTTCGTATGGCTCCTAGAAATCAATCGGAGCATCTTCAGCCTCTTAATAATCATAATGATCCTCCGGGCAGGGTTAACCTTGCCTCCCCAGGCCTAAACGCCTAGGGTCAGAAACACCCATCTTCTACTGAAGAGGAGGTAGATCCTTACGAGGTGCATGGGGTGGTCACTCGGCCCCTAGTGATTCTCTCGAGCTGCTGGAGTAATCCTCTCCAGCAGGGCTCCTGTTAGCCTAATTATTACATTCTGACTGAAGGCAACTAGTTATTCCTGTATCACATGTTGACTTGCCTCGAAGGATTTTAATAATGTCGCCACTTCAGCCATTTCTGACTGAGGAGGTGTGTTGCTGGAACTAGGACCACTAGCTGGTGGTGGTGGTGGTGGATGGAATTTTAATTCCATGTATTAAACCTTACAGATGAGTTGTGGTTGAAGAACAAAAGCCTGGTATCTCAACAGGAACTCTTTCATTGGTGAAACAGCTCCGCAGGAGGGGATGACTAGTTCACTACCAGAGAATCCAGTGAGGATAAGCTAAAAAGGGGAATAGATGATGCTACTCGTTCCCACAGAGGGTGCCGGACTGATGATTCCAGACATGGTATTACTAGGTCAAAGGTATATGAAGCTCAAACAGGTATACAACAATGGAAAAAATCATATAGTGAATCGACAGAGAAGGGGATGAGGTGAAGAGGATAACACATGCATATAAGTGGTTTAGCCGGAGCCTACATCCACAGTGTGTGTGAGTGAAATCCACTAGTAAATATGGCTTTAATGTACTGGTTATAACATAAGATTTCTTTCTCTCTCTTATGTATACACACGAGTAGAGTTTTAGCTAGTGTTTGAATTAATTCGATCCTTTACGATGAAGAATATGGAAGTCTTATATATATATATATATATATATATATATATATATATATATATTTCATAAGGGTTATATTTTACCCCCCAAGCATGTTAGATGCATAACTGTATTTCTCTTTGCCAGTTCAATATGAATATCTGACCCTGCCCTATGTAGGTCATGATAACTAAATATCCCCTCATGTGAGGGGATGATCTAGTGGTAACGATTTCTCCTAAGTGTGATATGTGTCCTATGAGTACTTTTGCACGTGTCCCCCAAACCACGTGCCATAATGATGTCACCCTCGGCCTACACGCTTTAGCCGAGGTCGAGGCTATGAGAATAAATGATGCTGAAACCATCGGGTGATGTGGTGATATAGGTTGGCCTTAGTCTTTCATTCTCATGAGGCCGAGGCCGAGGCTTATGACTTAGCTTAGGGTCAACACTTGTTAATTTATAGGTAGCTATGGGTCGGCCTACCATGGCGCCAAGGCCGATGATGATCCTTTGGACGACCCACGAATGGGGCAAGGCCTAGCTTAATTATCCCCCCTCCATAGGCCAAGTATATTTTCGTCTAGGACGAGGGTATATTTTGGCATATCATCCATATCTATCCACTGCTATCTCCCCAAATCAGATGCCTCAATAACATTAAAAAGATCTAATGCCAACACCTTCCTCAATCAACTGTGAGATCCTTTCAATGATGATTGAAATATCGATGATCGATTACGACTCTGACCCCAGTTTGCACGGAAGATAAATACTTCCAATTTCAACATTTGTAAGAAGTAATAAGGGGATAGTGATGATATACTATTTCAGACTTAGTGTTTTAAGAGATATCCCAAATTCTCCACTTAATTTGGGACAGGGAAGGGGTCCGGAAGCCAACCCCTAACCTCAAATAAACTGCTACTTGCTGAGTAAGGTCTCCCTTACCCTGAAATGTGGCTTATGATACTTTAGCAGGCCTCAATCGTGCATCCGTTCTTCGAGGTAGGTTAGTCATTATGCTATGTTCCGTCAAGCAATCTTAGAGACCTCAGCATTAAGGTCTTTTTATAATTGACACCCTTATCCGACCTCAGATGGAGTTGTAATGACCTTCAAAGGTCACTCATACCTCAGTCCTAGGATCTGGTGTCATATGGTTCCTCGATATTAATTCTCAATAACTCCGTTATCCCTCCAACCTCATTGGACCCCTGACGAATCTCCTGTGACTTGTTTGTGAAGTAGGTGAGGTATAGAACACTACCCCACTACACAGCTCCCAAAAATTGAATGTTCCCATTAGCATTTAATGTGCATAACAACTAAAGTACTCATCCTGTAAGTATATTATTCAACACTCCACTTCTTCCTGGCATCATTAAACCTCAGAATTGACATAGTCATGCCTCGATAGCCCATTCACTCTTCCTCCAATAGTTCTCCTATAAATAAAAAGTGAGTAAGAGGTGGAAAGGGATCGATCCTATCATTCAAAGAGATTAAAAGCATTCATCTATCATACTCACAATATGTGATGTTCCGCATCTGAGTGTCATTACAAGAAACTTTTTTATACTTTGATTTCATTTAAGAAAATCCTCTTTAGAAATAAAAGCTTGTTTTTTACTTTATGTCAAAAATTCATTTAATTGAATTAATGAAATGATGTCCAACTTATGAAACTTATAGGAAAACTTTGAAATAAAAGAGTTTCATGGAATAAATAATATATACGGTAAAATCCATACCATCATTTATTATTATAATCCAAACTTAAAGTACTTGCATCAAAGTTCAAATGATCAAAACCATTGTTCGAAATTTAATTACATAGTTAAACTGAATAGTGATAGAGATATATTTTCGTGGACAAATCTCCCTTCCTTTCTCGTTATTCTTGTTATTTCCACTAATTGAAGTACTTCGGGGGGTTTTCCACACAACAGGGTATGATCTTACACCCAGTGGATAAATACTAGCAATGTATATATCGTACTTGGAATATCTGTACATATACATTGTATTTTAAGAACTATGAAATAATTTTTCATTTGATTAAGTGTTATCAAGCAAGATGTATCATAACCATACAACGAGCACAAAAACCATGTTACCCAGGCGATGAGCCCATTCACACTTAATCTTTCTTTTAGAACTGCTCGTACCCCATTAATTTAACCATTAACATACTTCCACATTTTTTCATGTTGTTTCACCAACTTGTCTTTACATTAATGAGCTTCGTGCTCAAAATCATCTTTTTACTTTATTAATCAGGGTACCATCCATGAGTGTTATGTGGCCTTTCATTGACAACCACCCTGCCACCATATGCTCATGATCAGTGGCATGGTGTTTAAGCAATAAGCCACACCCTAGGGATTTGGTCCCTTATTCAATTTTTCGATTACCTCCGAGGTTATTTTACTTATTAAGTCACTATAAACCTTTTTATTTTCTTTATTTCTTATCCACTTTTTAGAGGCCAAATACCCGAGATGAGTCTAGTCCCAATACGTAATTTCCAAGTTTCACACATTAGTAAAAGTTCGCTTTCATTTTAACATTAAATCAATATTTTATCATTGAAAATAACTTAGTTCATCCTTTCTTATGAAACTTAATATTTGAGTTCAAAAACTCTTTTATACACTTGAATATATTTTTCACTCTTCGCATATACGTATGAACTTGCATTTGAAGCACATTATAAATGTGACTTACTTGAGTCTAATATATAGGAGTTTATCTAGTTTGGAAATAAAGACAAAATTTGTTTCATTCTTATTTTTTCCCTAAGCCTCGTTGCCTTATTATGATCTTTAAAGAAAGCTACATTAACAAGAAGATGGTCCTACAGGTAGAAAGCCAACATTATAGGATTGCATATTTTGAGTTGCATATTACATATTTTAGGTCTGTGTATTAAAATTCGATTAAAAAGAATTCTCTACATTTAATTGGATTTTTTAGGAATTTTTAAAAACATTTAAAATCTATTTTTTAGAAATTAGAATTATGGTTTTAAAATGTTTGGGGTAAAAATTATATTTTCAATAATTCCTAAAAACTCTCTTAGTATGAAACCAAAACTGCTAGAGAATTCTGCGGAGGAAAATGGGACTCTTTTATTAAATAAAAAGCATGCGTCTGTTAAGCCATCACAACCATACACGTGTGGATCATGTACTCAGTTGAGATTGTCCTTTCTCTTATTCACATAAGCCAGACTTAATCTTGGACCTTTGGTTATATTTATCAATGGTCTGCATGCATCTTTATTTGATACTTGTGATAACAAAAAAGAACCAATCATAATGATTTTAAATGCGGTCTATTATGAGCTATTGATCTTGGACTTCAAACGGTCAAGTAGATCATAGCCGTTGATTTGAATAGGGTTTCCAGATCCTTCCAAGAGCACTATAAATAAGACACTTTCGTCCCTTCAATTAAAATATTTAGGATTTTAGAGTTTTGAAAATAAGAGAGAGAGAGAGAATTGTGAAATCCAAATAAAACTCTTGCCAAAAAAATTCCTGAAATTAGTTTTGAGAGTTTGAGAGTCTAAGGGTTTTCTACTGTTTTATCCCAACCCCTATTTGGTTTTAATCTATCTTCTTCAGACCATCACTCAAATCAGAACTCGTTTCTCCGTATAGAAAATTGTAGGTCTGATTCAAAGTGATACAGTCACTGTGTTGAGTTATAGTTTTGATTTCTGTAGATTACAAATCAACCTCTCTTGTTGGATCTTGTTTAAAAAGTTATTGAATTTATCCAACAAATCTCGTCTTTGTTTTTTCAAAACTAAAAAATGGTTTGCAAGTTTTCAGATATGAGTTTTTCACTTTGAAAAACTTATATATAAATAATATTCGTAGGGTCTTTCCTTTTTAAATACTCTCAAGAAGACAGATCTAAAAGTTTCAAAGTGTTAAAGATCACATCTATTTTCAGTAGTGTGAATATTGCATTTTATACTTATAAGTCATTGTAATTTGTAGGAATCATTTGTAGAAGTGTGTGTGGGTACATGCATGTGTTAGGCACCTCACTCATAATACTTTTCACACAAAATCACTTAAACAATGTGTTGGTTGAGAGATTTCAACTTCAGAGTCGACGTATAGAAGGAGCTTAAGGAGACAAGCTGCAGAATGATAAAGAACCAAATCAGAGCCTTAATAGTTGGAGTTACATAATGGAGCTGGTTTAACTTCTTAACTTAGATTTAGGTCTATTTTTATGTGTTTAAGACTCGTTTCTTGCTTGTACCCTAAACTCATTCTAGTGGATTTTTTTATTTTGAGGTGTAGAGACCTTTGTGGTTGTTTCCTCATTTGGGTGGGTTTTACCACATTAAAAAATTCCCTTGCATTGTGTTTTTTTTACTTCTTCAGTCATACTATTGCACTGCTAGTCTTAGTTGTTGGGATTTTAAAACCTAATTTCGAGCAACTGAAATTTCACGTTCACAATATTCAAACACATCTTGTGTTCTTTTAACTGTTTTAGAAAAGAGTTTCTTCAAGGAAACAATTCGGATCTTACTCAACTTATTTAACTTTTGTTAAACGATTTAGTAAGAGATTTTTCAATTCATATCAGAGGAGTGTACTGTGTTTTCAAAACAATTTTAAGATCCTGTGTTCTTTGAAACTGTTTTAAAAAATAGTCATATATGGATGAGAAATTTCAGATATTGGGAAACTAGTCCAAGCCTCCCCTCTTTGATGGGACTAACTTCCCTTATTGGAAAGTAAGGATGATAGCCTTCATCTAAGGGACCTTAGGAGGTGAAAACTAGAATGCTAAAGAAAATGGATACGAATACCCAACTAAGCCTACTGCAGAAGGTAGTACTGTAAGAGTTAAAAAAACTCCTAAGTGAGTTCAATAAGGAAGAAAAATTGGCCTCCTATAATAACAATAAGGGAAAGAATTCTATTTTTATGTCTATCAATGAACATGAATTTAAGATAATATCTATTTGTTTTACCGTTAAGGAAGCCTAGGACACGTTGGTCACTGCCCATAAAAGGTGAAACATGTGTTAAGCCTGCCAAGACTTAAATGTTGATACAATAATACAACACACTCATTATGACTGAGACTGAGACTTTCGATGACTTTTACATTAGGTTGACTGATAAAATTATGAAACTCCATGCTAATAGCATTATGTATGATAGGAAAGAGATTGTGTCTAAAATTCTGAGATCACTTCCATCCAAATTTGATAATAAACACGATGCTATTGAGGAGATAGATGATCCTAACCTAACTCTTGAACTCCTAAGTAGCAAGCTAAGAACAATGGAAATGGAATTAGAATATAATAAACATCTGTCTAACTTTCCAAAGAAACATTCCAATCCCAATCTTATATTCCAGTTAAAGTGACCAAACCTGAGTTTATTGTTCCAAACATTGAATTAGACTCCGATGAGGAGTGTGATTTGGATGATTTGGATAATCAGATTACCTTAATGTCTAAGCATTTTAAATGGATTTTGAAATTTAGAAACAATGTTGCTTCTAAACTAGGCAAGCCTGCTTATTTAAATTTCTATAATAATAGGCCTCATGAGAGAAAACATAAACACCAGACTGAAAATAACAAAAGATCTTATAAAGATCTTAAAAATATTGAATTCTTTAGATGTGGAAAATTAGATCACATGGCCAATAAATGTGGAGTTAATCTGAATAAGAACAACTAAATAATAGGGCCAATATTTATAAGACTTGGGGAGATTCAAGCGACTCAAATAATGATGAGTCTGAAACACCCAAAGTGTTTGATCCTTGCATGCCATTCTTTTCAAAGATTGTATATACTGATGATAAGCCTATAGTTCATGTTGAACCTTATGATAGGATGTTTAATCTTGCTATGTTGTATGATATTTTGCTTGCGGGTTTGTCTGCTTTGTCTCTAGAGACTGCTAATGCTACTGATACTATTAATAGTTCATCTACGGGGTGTGTGAGTCAAAGGGAACTTTTGAATGACATATTGAATGTGTGCGTGAGTCCTAAAATGAAGCGTTAGGGGATAATCCACACACCACACTTAGTGACTCCGATAATGACGAACTCGCAAACATTCACACACTCTAAACCAAAACTCTTATGAAGAGAAATAAACTTGAAAAAATAGTCATTGACCTTAGTGACAAAATAGAAGTCCTAAGTCTTATGGTAAAAAAGAGTGCTAAGGCTACACCACTCAATATCCGGGTCATAAAAATAAAACTAGGTCTTTTTTTGAAAAAATTAAAGAACTTTCATAGTCAAATGAAATTTGGGAAAAGAAATACAAAGCTACTTTACTGGAATTGGAACAATCTAAAGAGAAAGTTTCAACAATCTAGAAAAAAAATTATAAATTTGAAAATAATGCTAATTGTTTTGAAAATTGTGTAGTGTCAAGTAAAACCAATTCTGATGACAAAACAGGCATAGGATTTGAAAAAAAACTAACGCACCAAACAAACCTTTTCCAAATGTGAAATTTGTGCCTGGAGGAATAAGACTTAATGACATATGTCCAGATTTTCAAGCATTGAAAAATGACTTTGATAATAAACAGAAAGAACCAGACATTGTTCTGGAAAATAGTTCTCAGTCTAATGTTGAGTCTAATGCTAAGTATATCTACCCCCCATAAGGAAAGGAGATCCTTCGTTTTAACCTGTTGAAGTTAAACATAAGAAAAAGTCCAAGAAATGGACAATAATATTTTCAAAGATTTTTCAAATCTTAAGAAACCATCTAGCTGACTATACTCTTCTTACTACGACGTCTATAGACACTGCCTTGAAGAATGTTTTTAAAAATGTTTGAATAAGCTCGTCTTTAATTCACCAGCATGTCTAAGAGATGCCTAGGGTAATGATACATGCTAAGAACTTGCCAAAATACTTTTGGGTTGAGGCAGTTCTGACAGCATGTCATTTAATCAATAGGGTTTATCTTAGATAAAATACGAAACCGACTCTATATGAACTCTGGTATGGAAAAAAAGCCCAATTTAAATTATTTTCAAACATTTGGGAGTATTTGCTATGTTTGCAAAGACAGGGAACACCTATCTAAATTTGAAACACATGGTGATAAAGAAATATTTTTGGGTTACTCCCTTAATAGTCGGGCCTATTGTGTTTATAATATGCAAACCAAAGATCTAATGGAATCTATAAATGTGATTGCTAGTGACACTATTATTGAGAGTGAAGAACAAGAGCGAACTATAGTGAATGAGTCTAAAAATGTTTTAAATCATAACTCTTCACAGATAGTTGATTCTTTACCAACTAAGACCCCAGAAGTACCTAAATGAGGAGAGTTACCTATTGTGAATTAAAAGAATTGTAAAATATGTAAGAGGGACTATCAATCTAGGAATTTGGTACACAAATGACACATCTAACACTATAATATGATACACCAACGTTGATTGGGTTGGCTTTTCCGATGATAGGAAAAGAACATCAGGAGCATGTTATTATGTTGGTAATAACTTAGTATGTTGAAATCGTAAGAAGCAAAACTGCACTTCGATTTCCACAGCCGAGTCAGAATATATAGTCGCAGGTAGTTGCTGTGCTCAATTGATGTGGATGAAATATATGTTGAGCGATTATGGCATTAATGAAAATAAATTACATATCCACTGCAATTATCAAAGTGCAATTAATATTTCCACGAATCCCGTTCAACACTCGCGTACGAAACAAGTAAAAATAAGACATCAATTTATACGCGAATTAGTAGAATTTAAGAAATTGGAAATAAACTATTTTCCCACCAGTCTTCAATTAGAAAATATATTAACTAAGCCTCCAAATAGTATAAATTTTGATTTTTTTAAGGAAATCTATTGGCATGATACATCCTGAAGAGTTTCTATCTTATTTTAATATATCCTCAGGTCATACTCATGCTTATAATTGATCTTTGAGGGTATAGGGCACAGTCGTTTAAAAAATGCCAAAAAGATGCCTCCTATATCTATTTTTAGTAGGAGATCTGTGATGTGACCCGTTGATTATAATGATTTGATAGACATATATTCCATTTACTCTTTATATCTTCTTATTTGTGATTTTTCATCCTTTGTCCATTTGAGACAAAATGGGGGGGAAGTATTTGAGTCCATCTTGGACATGTATTTTACAATTCAACTAAAATTCTTGGTCTTAGATGTTTAATTTTCAGGATCCAGTACCATTGTCTTCATTGGATATATTTAGGGTATTGGTTTGTAAAAAGTGTAACACCCCGCCTAATTAAATACCGGGTGGCCAGTCCCATACCAAATTAAAATAGAATATACAGTTGGCTCATTCTTAGCATCATTGTCAAAAACATTTACAACTCACCCAATACTCAAATAGGCTGGTGTTAAAAACTTTCCAATTTAAATTTCAACAAAACCTTTTTCCATTTTTAAGAATAACACAACACATTTATTTTCTACAACACAGATCACTAAATAAATAACTCAAAAGAATTTAAATGCGAATGGAATAAACATTTCCAAATAATATAAATCCTTTACAACAATCCCAATAATGTTAAATGTATATAAAATATACAAATACAATAGTTTAACTCCGACAGAAAATGATAACTGAAATCCTTTGGGCGACATGCCCTAGCTAAGAATACTGTGAATCAAAAGATGATAAGCGTCTAAGAAAAACTTCCATAGCTCCATAGCTCATTAAAATCAACTATGGTTGGCGTCCCTGTTGCTGGACACCTGATATAGAGATACAATAGAAGAGAAAATATGCAAGGAAACGGGTGAGAGCCCGAATGTGTAGAGTATTTTTAAAACAGCAAGTATTTAACAAGTGCAATAAAGCATTTATTATGTACATGTTAGATCCAACTCTCACTTGCAATTCTCACCTCTCAACTAGAGTGCACACTTAACATTTCCTATTAACCTCCTAGTTAATGGTTCCTCTTTTCTAATCTCCATATTATAATTCCATTCCCATATCATAGTCCCCGTATGTCCCATACCATACGTCACATTATTATCCATTTACATTTCTCCTTTATGATTTAGTTTCTCATTAACATGAATCATTATTCATTAATCTGAATCATTTCTCATTAACATGAGTCGTTACTCATTAATATGAGTTAAGCTTTTCAATTCTAAAAGCATAAACATTTATTAACTAAATTCCATTAACATATATTATTCACCGTTATCTACAATTATCACCATAGATAGATCTAACCACAATATATCCATTTAATCCTTTAATTCATTATATATATATATATTCATATATAATACGGCACCCCGAGTCACAACTTCGGTGCAATGCATTACTCTGCTATCATGTCCCATCATCGCAGGTCGTCGAATAGGGGACTAAAAGTTCGGTAAGATTCCACGAACCACAAACAACAACAAATAAATTGGAGGCGAACATAGTTCTCGTATCCATGGGTCACGCACATACCTACGCACCCACAGTCAGCGGACTTATCAACTCCCCGATAAGTCTTTCATAGACCTATGTTCTCGAGCGACAAATCAAAGATCCCATGGATTCATTAGGATATGACTGCCCTCACGCGTAAACCTCCCACCGATAGCAAGTAAGCTAGGTATGTCATACACATAAATCATTAATCAATCAAATAGGTATTATCATACCTATAATATAATATCAATAAGGTAATTATCATTTTTCTAAGATATTTCCCATACGTAGTATTATATCTCTTTTAAATTCCACGTATTAATATAACATATTTAATTATCCCCGCATCCTATGACATCCCTCCACTCCCGACGTCGTTAAGGTTCATGCGTGGAGCATCTCGCAAAGCGAAATCCAAACAAAGAACCCCTCCAATACATTACTACTTAACTTTCTCGATTGAGGAGGTCCGAAAACTTCAACTATGCGATCGGGATAACCTCATACCCTCTTTTAACCAAATGAGTTCTAAACTCCCATCTCACAAGATTTAATTAGGATTTCTCTCATGTTATAATCAGTAATAAGTCACTAATTTCCTACTGGACCATAACATTTATTTCTCCCTAACTACTACGAATTTAATTCTCCTTTTAATTACGGTTAAAACCGATAGTTTCAAATCTCTTATAAACACGTATTTTTCACTTAGGATTAAACCCTCTTGTAAACTTAAGGATACCCAGGTATTATATAAAATCACCCCAACTGGTCCTATCTTAAATCCTCATACATCACCATTCGGAAATTAACAAACGAATCTAGAAACCGAAATTCCATTCGATATAATTTTCATCATTTAAATCATTTGAATCTAAATCCAATTAATTCAAATCTTAACAAGGGTTTACTGATATTTTCTATGTCCCAAAATATTCAAATAATAATCACCAAAGATCCATAAAAGTTTCGGGGTAAGAATCAACATTTAAAAAGAAACAACTTTACTTAATCAAGGGAGGTCGATCGATCGAAGGTAGGGGTCGATCGATCGATCCCTCAGGTCCAGGCCTGATTTTCTGCATTTTCTGCAACTACGGGTTTAACAACTTTTGATCATTTAAACCTTCATCTAAACATCCCAAATGACTTATAAACTTTACTACATGATATATCAACATATATGATCGATTTCCAATACTCTAAACATCCTAGAATCATTAAAGGATTGGATTAAAAAGCATGTTTATCTCCTTATTCCCAGAAATTTATTAACATAACCTCTTCAAGAACACATCAATGGTTTCCATCATTTCTTCAACAGATTCATGACTAATTCGTGGATTATTAATATCCTAACACATAAGTTAAATTCCTATATCTTTTTAGTTTTCCAGAAATCCATTTAATGATCCATTATCTCTTCCAAACATGAATAATCTTCTCTTTTCATACTATTCTAACATGGACAATATACAAACTTAAATTGCTATTATTAAACACTTGCCTTTTGTGTAGGTCTGATCCTTTGGTGTAGTATATTTCAGTTGGTTGTCCCTTCTCCGATCAAACTCCGGTGGTGGCTGGTGGTGGTTGGTGGTGGTGAACCTTGGTTCTTGTTCTTCACCTTCCCAAGTGACTTTTCCTTTCCCAAGCACTCTTACTCTCACTCTAAGAAGATGGCTGCTCTTATTTGTGAAGAGGAGATGAATAACTCCCATTCACTTAATCTACCTATACTTATAATAGTGCCAAATCCGTAATCACTATTCACCCCCCCTAGAAAAATGACCAAAATGCCCTTTCGGGTTGTCTATTCATTCCCAAATGACCCGAGACTCAAAATTAACATCCAAATAGACTTTTCTGACTATTTCGAACCTTCCAGATGCAACTACGCAGTCAAAATGACTATTAGGTCGATAGAAAATAAATTTCCCTTTTTAATTTAATAAACTAGTCCCGACACGTCCCATACCGCGTCTGACTAAAAAATATATATTACCGAATTTATATCATACGGTCATCTCAATGAAATCACATTCATATATTACTTAAATATCTTTAAGTAATATTCAGAATCATCCATATCCATATCCACAGTCCGGATAAAACTCGAATCAATTAATTAATAATAAAATCTAATTAATCCATTAATTTAAAATATAACCCATTTTAAAAGTCATTTAAAATTTCGGGGTATTACATACTTCCCCCCTTATAACAGAATTTCGTCCCGAAATTCAGGAATATAAGTCATACAGGTAAGGTCAACTCCGAGTATAAATCTCACATCGCAAGAAATCCAAGATGTACCGCCCATACAGTACATTAACAAAATCCCTATCGATGTTATACGCCAAGCCTCACCATATAGTCTCAACTAAATAAAATTTAGACTTTACCTAATCTTCCCTATACCATCCTCGTGACAAACTTTGGTAAAAATGATCCTCTCGTAGTGAACAAATAAATTCTGAAGTCTCAATTACTTACTTTTTGTCACAATTATGAAAAATACTACAATCCAATCATCCAGGGCGCACATACACCCTCTCGTACCGCTTTCAATATTAAAAGTTTCGTAAAGGTTATAAACTCGTTTCCTAAAGACCTAACTTATTTCGACTCCCAACGGTTATTAATTTCATGCGTGGGGTGTCTCGCAAGCGAAATCCAAACAAGGAACCACCCCGATACACTACTTCCTAAAGTAGTCGGTCATCGAAACTCCTAAGGTCCTTAGTTAATAATATATATAAAAATTTTGATTTAAAAAAATAATATCAGGTTTATCGATTTTAAAACAAAAATTTGGTTTTTTTTTTATCGATTTCAAATAGGGTCTATGCATCTACTCTTTTATAGAAGACAAGATGCAGACATATGCTCTCATATACCACAAGTCAATGCATGCCGATAGTCAAATCACACTCGGACATGCTCAAGGTAAGTAATCCCGTGATACAAATCAAACCCACGTGATAACATGAAATATAAAGGTGTCCCACACCCCTTAGTGAGTCTACATAAATAACAGTGCTATAGGCTAAGTTTAGCAACCCTTTTGCACACACAACATCAATCACTACAAAAATCAATACGCCTCATACTTCCTTAGATAGGAAACATACCCTCATTTGCGGGTGATGGTTGTTGAATCCCAACATTATAACTTTGCTCTGATGAGTCAAGGAAAATTTTACCTCAAATTTTTAGTTCTAGTTAATCACATTCCACTATATACCCAAGCCTTTCAATATAATGCCTTCATTATGGAACATACACAGTTCATGCATTTCAAGAACTTCTACTGATGACTCTCCTCAATTTTTCCATAATAAGGGTGACCTTGATTACGGTCATCATACTCGAACATACATCATATCCTCCTAAGTACGATCTCCGCTATTCATCCAATGGCCCTCATCTGCCATACGTACTTAATGAAACATTCCCCAATAAATGTTGTCGCATTTTATAGTTCCACCCATCAGTGAACATTAGGACTCTCCTATCCTCAGTAGGTACTTCAGCTGGCACCAAATTAGTAAATCTCGTAAACTCTTCCTCATATTCCGCCACAGTTTTCTCTTCCTGTTTCAAATCAAGTAGCTTCCTCCTCATCTCTGTATGGATGGCGGAAGGAAAATAATTCCCATCAAACCGTATCCAAAAGTCTTGGATAGTCATTATGTCCCTCTCCTCTATAGTGGTCGTAGCTTCCCACCATTGCAAAGCTGCCCCTACAAGCTTGAATGTGGCTAGTATCTGACGTTGAACCTCAGTGCATTCGATCATTCTCAAGTTCCTTTGGATATCTTTCTTCCATTGGCTAGCAGTCACAACATCTGATCCTCCCTGAAACTCAGGTGGGTGCGCTTTCTGAAAGGCATCCCTCGCTCGTTCCCATGCAGTAGGAAACACTTGCCCTTGCGCGGGTGGCACAACCGGTGCCGGTGCGGGAGCCTGCTGAATAACAGCTACAGCAGCATTGATTGCCAGAGCGACAATTGCAGCAACATCAACCGCAGTCATCATACCTTTGTAGGCATAAATATAAAAGCAATAATCCTACTCATAGGGCTCTACATCAAAGAACGCTAAGGTGAAGACACAGTAAGCCGTACAGATCCTAAAGGACACTAGAACCTGATGCTCTGATACCACATGTAACACCCCGGCTAATTAAATACTGGGTGGCCAGTCCCATACCAAATTAAAACATAATATATAGTTGGCTCATTCTTAGCATCACTGTCGAAAACATTTACAACTCACCCAATACTCAAATAAGCTGGTGTTAAAAACTTTCCAAATTAAATTTCAACAAAACCTTTTTCCATTTTTAAGAATAACACAACACATTTATTTTCTACAGCACAGATCACTAAATAAATAACTCAAAAGAATTTAAATGCGAATGGAATAAACATTTCCAAATAATATAAATCCTTTACAACAATCCCAATAATGTTAAATGTATTTAAAATATACAAATACAATAGTTTAACTCCGACAGAAAATGTTAACTGAAATCCTTTGGGCGACATGCCCTAGCTAAGAATACTGTGAATCGAAAGATGATAAGTGTCTAAGCAAAACTTCCATAGCTCCATAGCTCGTCAAAATCAACTATGGTTGGCGTCCCTGTTGCTGGAAACCTGATATAGAGATACAATAGAAGAGAAAATATGCAAGGAAACGGGTGAGAGCCCGAATGTGTAGAGTATTTTTAAAACAACAAGTATTTAACAAGTGCAATAAAGCATTTATTATGTACATATTAGATCCAACTCTCACTTGCAATTCTCACCTCTTAACTAGAGTGCACACTTAACGTTTCCTATTAACCTCCTAGTTAATGGTTCCTCTTTCTAATCTCCATATTATAATTCCATTCCCATATCATATTCCCCGTATGTCCCATACCATACGTCACATTATTATCCATTTACATTTCTCCTTTATGATTTAGTTTCTCATTAACATGAATCATTATTCATTAATCTGAATCATTTCTCATTAACATGAGTCGTTACTCATTAATATGAGTTAAGCTTTTCAATTCTAAAAGCATAAACATTTATTAACTAAATTCCATTAACATATTTTATTCACCGTTATCTACAATTATCACCGTAGATAGATATAACCACAATATATCCATTTAATCCTTTAATTCATTATATTTATATTCATATATAATACGGCACCCCGAGTCACAACTACGGTGCAATGCATTACTCTGCTATCATGTCCCATCATCGCAGGTCGTCAAATAGGGGACTAAAGGTTCGGTAAGATTCCACAAACCACAAACAACAACAAATAAATAGGAGGCGAACATAGTTCTCGTATCCATGGGTCACGCACATACCTACGCACCCACAGTCAGCGGACTTATCAACTCCCCGATAAGTCTTTCATAAACCTATGTTCTCGAGCGACAAATCAAAGATCCCATGGATTCATCAGGATATGACTGCCCTCACGCGTAAACCTCCCACCAATAGCAAGTAAGCTAGGTATGTCATACAAGTCATAGATGACTCAAAGGAGATTTTGTCTCATATTTTCAAAGGGGGAGATTGAAGCACACTATATATGTGACTCACTTGAGTGTAATATATAGGAGCTTATCTAGTTTGGAAATAGGGAAAAAATTGTGTCATCCTTATTTTTTCTTAAGCCTTATTGCCTTGTCATGATCTTTAAATAAAGCTACACCAACAAGAAGATGGTCCTACAGGTAGAAAGCAAACACACAACACTCTAGGATTGCATATTTTTAATTGCATATTACATATTTTAGGTGTGTGTATTAAAATTGGATTAAAAAGAATTTTCTACATTTAATTGGATTTTTTAGGAATTTCTAAAAACATTTAAAATCCATTTTTAAGAAATTAGAATTAGGGTTTTAAAATGGTTGGGGTAAAAATTATATTTTCAATAATTCCTAAAAACTGTGTTTGGTAGAGACAAAAAGCGCCAGAAAATTCTGGGGAGGAAAATGGGATTCTTTTATAAAATAAAAAACACACGTTTGTTAAACCATCACAACCATACACGTGTTGATCATTTACCCATTGATATTGTGCTTTCTCTCACTCATATAAACCAGACTTAATCTTGAACGTTCGATTACATTTAACAATGGTCCACATGCATCTTTGTTTGATCCTTGCGATAATAAAAAGAACCAATCATAATTATTTTTAATGCGATCCATTATGAGCCATTGATCTTGGACTTCGAATGATCAAGTTGATCACAGCCATTGATTTGAATAGGCTTTCCAGATCCTTCTAAGAGCTCTATAAATAAGACCATTCGTCCCTTCAATTACAATCTTTGGGAGTTTAGAGGTGTGGGAAGAAAGAAGAGAGACAGAGGAGGGAGAGAGTGAAAAATCGAGAGAAATTTGTGAAATCCAAACAAAACTCTTGCAAAAACAATTCCAGAAATAAGTTTTGAGAGTTTGACATGTTTGAGTGTTTTTTGTTGTTCTATCTCAACCAATATTTGATTTTAATCTCTCTTCTTAACACCATCACTCAAATCAGAACTCATTTCTCTATATAGAAACTTGTAGGTCTAATTCAAAGTGATACAATCAGTGTGTTGAGTTATAGTTTTTATTTCTTTAGATTAGAAATCAACCTCTCTCATTGGATCTAGTTTAAAAACTTTTTCATCAAATTTTATCAAACAAATCTCTTCTCAATTTTTACAAAACTGAAAAAGGGTTTGCAAGTTTTCAGATCTGAGTTCTTCACTTTGAAACACTTGTGTATAAATAATATTCATAGGTTCTTTTGTTTTTAAAGACTCCCAAGAAGATGGATCTAAAAGTTTCAAAGTGCTAAAGATCAAATCTATTTTCAGTAGTGTGAAATATGTCATTTCATACATAGAAGCCTTTGTAATTTGTAGGAATCATTTGTATAAGTTTGTGTGAGTACATGTATGTGTTAGGCACCTCACTCACAACAAAATTCACACAACAACATTTAAACAGTGTTTGTTCGTTGAGAGATTTCAACTTCAGAGTCGATGTAAAGAAGAAGCATAAGGGGACAAGTTGTTGAACGACAAAGAACCAAATCAGAGCCTTAACAATTGTGTGTTTAAAATTCATTGATTGCTTACAAACTAAACTCATTATAGTGGATTTTTTGTTTTGAGGTGTAGAGACCTCCGAGGATGTTTCCCCGTTTGGGTGGGGTTTTACCACGTTAAAAAATTCCCTTGTAATGTGTGTTTTTCACTTCTTTAGTCATACTATTGCACTGCTAGTCTTAGTTGTTGGGATTTTAAAACATGTTTCAAGAAATTGAAATTTCACATTCATAATATTCAAAAACATCTTGTGTTCTTTTAACAGCTATAGAAAAGAGTTTCTTCAAGAAAACAATTCGGATCTTACTTAACTTATTTAACTTTTGTTAAACGATTTAGTAAGAGTATTTTCACCATTTTATACACTTTGCCAAAAATGCTTCTTTTCATATTTACTTTATAAAATATGATTTTTCACCACAAAAAATTCAAATCTTTTAACTAGAGTCCTTTAGTTTGGAAATTTTACTCATAAGTCTAACTTTTACATAAAATGACACCTTTACAATAAAACATTACTCTTTCCATTTTAAGACTTATGTTCAAACTTTTTAGCATTGCACCTTTTCCTTATCATCTTTTTTGTTCATATTACTTTATATAAAAATAACTTTCAAATATAATACTCGTGTTTGCAAAGGTTACTATTTACTATAAACATTTCATAAAATCATACTTTCGGTCCACAACCTATAATTTTGACTTTTCAAGACTTGTCTTATAGATTGATAACTTTTCATTGTTACCTTTGTACCTTGGTTCACCTTAGGCCTTAACTTTACAATACTATACATCTGAACACCCATACTTTTACTATTTTTACACTTAGCACTCATTAACTTTATTTTCTTCATGTTGGTCAAAGTTTGTTCATATAAATTATATCATTTTATATGAGTAATATTCTCAAATTATCAACTTTATCATTTCATATTCAAAATCTTATTTTAACATACTTAACCCATTTATCCCAACTAAATGTGCTTATGTTAATGAAAGTGAGGTTTTATACCAATTAAATTCAATATATGTGTGGTCATCCTTTCCCTTTCGGGGGGTCCTCTCCTTCCTCTTGTCTCGGGGGGGGGGGGGGGGGGGGAACGGAGTGATTATCTCACGTCCTTTTCTCCTAGGTTCTCTTCGTCCGTCGTCGATGTGGAGTGAATATAAAGATATGGAGCCGCCAATCTATTTTTCACAAAACACGCAAAAAACATGTCGCCACTTTGAGAGAGTGGCATCAAAGACAAACTGATGCTTGCAAAACCAATAGTTAAGAGGTTCTGGGGCTAAATTACAGAATGGAATGGTGTTAGGCACCAATACCGCCCTTTAGGTCTCTCATGGGATTTTGTTACTGTTTTCCTTAATTTCTTGATAAACTGTGTGTGCGTGTATATACAAATTGATTTCAGAATCGCCTGACTCACATCATGGAAAAGATAGAGCAAAGTCATCCATAGGAATGTTCCCAAAGTAATAATTAGAAAATATGATGTGTGCGCTTATCGAGATATTGATCATTATGATGGAACGATAAATTTTATTAGATAAAACGCAATTATGAATCTTAAGTATGATACATATGAGTAATATATAGATAAAATAAAAAGGATGAAAATATGATAATTGGAAAATTGGACTAGAGTCTAGGGTTTTATCTCGAAATGCCTACATTGCCTATAAAGGCATGAAAGTCCACGTTGTTCGCATGTGTCACAAGGGTGGGGTTTATCCCATAAATTTAATTGGGAGTTTATTATATATGGGTGTGAAGAAAATGTATTTTTAGTTTTGAGAAATTGTGGTGGATAATGCTGTTGGAATTTATAGGTGTAACCCTATTTTTATTTGTTTTGATTTTTTAGAGAAAATAAAGTATGTGAAATATATCTAATAATGGATGAGATGTTAATCTTTATGATCTAAAGTAAAATCTAGATTAATGATTTATTTAACTAATGCAAAAATAAAGAATTCAAAAAGAGAGACGGATATTTGGACCTTCTTTACAGAATTGAGACTTGATCTTGATTCTTGATGAGCTACCTTGAAAGTTGGGATGAAAGTTGGATGAGAGAAAGGATGTTTTTCTAAATTAGGTATCAAGATGATGGGAATGAAAGATGGAGATGGATTTCACATAAGGAAACATCACTGATTGCAAGAGAATGTTGCTGAGATCACTGATATTGATGGATCTGAGGTGAATCTTGAGAATGAGATTATGACCTCCTTTTATATGGTAGGGGTAATACAGATCATCATACCGCTAGCCCTTCCAATCGGCGGATGACATTAGACACACTGCTGATAGGCAAAAAAAAATGGACCTACCAATCGATAATCTCGTGTAGATTTTTCTAAAAAATTATCATAGAACATAATATGTATATTCATATCGTGCACATGGTATACCATTAGAAAGGTAATTTAGATACCCTTAAGAGTCCTTTGGCCCACTCCTGGGTTCGAGAGTTGACCTTGGGTCAAACGAGGATCGGAAGCGCTCATCGGTCCTCTAGACGGGAGATCATCGGGCAGTAATGGATCGTTCGTCCAAACCATAAATTAGAATTACACATGGGGAAGACCGTTGTAATGGTTATGTGAGTTATGTCTATATTTTAAAGATCTTTTCTTGGTTTGGAGAGTTAATTTGGTCAAACGGGGCTCGTAAACTCCTAATAACCTTTCGAAGTAAAATGGGTCATTCGTCCGTACCGTAAGGCTGATTCATGGATGAGGATGATAATTGGAAAGGGGTTTCAGTGACCTTTGAAGATTCATTCAGTCTCATTCAATTTGATGAGTTGGCCTCGGTCAAACGGAGCTCGAGAGCGCCGAGTGGCCTCCAAATTAATTTTTGAAGTGAAATGGGTCATCGTTCGTACCATAAGGTTGATTCGCACATAGGGAAGATCATTGGAAATGATTTTCAATTCCATTTGAGGATTAATTGAGATTTTACTTTGATGATGGAGGTTATTAGTGTAAAACTGAGGCCCGGGAGCGCCCGTTGGCCTCACCGTTATGATGATTCGATCATGGGGAGGACCATTAGAAAGGATATTAAGAGGCCTTCAATGATTGATTGATCTTTTGATATGACGATAGAGTTGATAGGAATCAAATGGGGCTTGAGAGAACCCGATGGCCTCTAGATCTGTACTTGGAGTATAACCTAGGGTTTGTTGTGAAATGGGGAGGTACTAAGGACCTAAGAAGAGACTTAGGGGGTCCTAGAATGGAGTGTCTATAGATCCCCTCGATGGGTGAGCTTGGAACAAGTGAAATCTGTCGAATGGACACCACATGATGTTTTGGGAAGGAGGTTGATTCTGCAGACCTAAAGGGCTGAGGATGACCAATTCAAATGGTCGAGGTCGATAACGAGAAACTATGGTAATGTTTGGGATGGCCGATTCTGTGAGCCAAGGTCAATTTCGAGGACCTTAAGCGAGAGAAACCAATTTTGAGGGTAGAGGTCAATTCTGAAGACCTTAAGTAAGAGCGACCAATTTTGATGGTCAAAGTTAATTATGTGGACCTTTAGTGGGAGAGACCAATTCTGTGGTTCGAGGTAAATTCCGAGGTCCTTAAGTGGGAGGGACCAATTCTGAGGGTCGAATTCAATTATGAGGACCTTAGGTGGGAGCAATCAATTTTAAGGGTCGAGGTCAATTCTGAGGACATTAAGTGGGAGCGACCAATTATGAGGGTCAAGGTCAATTATGAGGACCTTATTGTTCATAGGGAGTAGCTCTCTCGGGGATTTCTATGTGAGACTCCATTGGGTAGTAGACATTTATCTGGGGATTACATCCTTTTGAGAAGGACTGAAAATCTTAGTCCAGTTTATAACTTAAGGTTTTGGTATACCATTGGGGAATGTGTTTGTCAGGAGAGATTCCCAATTAAGGCCTCTACCTCTACTTAGGGAAATTTGGATTTTCTTTAGGAAAAAGTTTAATTCGGGAGGGTAGCTCTGTTGAGGAGGCACTTGATTTCTGTTGAAGATGAAGTTTTGGGATTCCGTTCGGGAGTGGCGACGAGTTTTCAGGATGTGGGTCTGCCAAATTTTAGGTTTCTAAGATGGTAAATATGTGATATTAATCTGGTTGGGTATTTTTGGAGTTTTAAATGATTTTCTTGATGAACAAGTGTTTTGAAATTCATCGGGTAATTTTAGGAATTTTTCAGAGTTTTTTTTTTTTTTCTGGTATTTTCATAGGATTTTTTTCATAAAATTTCATGGGAGTGCCGATCGGTAGGTTGGGAGAGATTCCAAACGGCAGTGGCATGGTCTTTTGGACTGCCTAGGGATAGGGAAGGGGAAGGGACAATGCCGATTAACTAATGTCAGGGGACTACCGATCGATATACCACTTAGCTTCCTAAAAAAGATGGGAGTTCTTCTCATTTTGCACAGCTTCCATCTTTCTAATTTTTTTCTTGTCTTTTGTGATTCATTCCTACATCCATTCTTCCTTTGAGTTTAGAAAATGGCAATTTTTTCAACCACTGAGGTACACATGGAGTGGCTAGGTGTTGATGACTAGGCTCACTTGGAGTGGTGAGATAGGGTGCCCTTATCGTTGGACAATGACAACACTTTTGATGTTTGAGTCCGTCTTTAATGAGAGAACTCTTTTGCGTGAGCCTGTTCACCATCGACCGTTCAGGGTGAGGAACCCTGATGGTTATGTAAGCAACTCTTGGTAGTCCTTTCTGCATTTTCTTATTTCTTTGAATTTTGACAAAGGGTTTCTATTACGACAGACTGATATTACTGCGATGAATCCTTGCTCTCGTGGAACAACGGGATTAAAATACGTGTGGTAGAACCTTCCTCGATGGTGTGTTGGGTGGTTTGTTCAGCTGGTTTTGGTAGTTTGTCATCTCCGTTGGATGAGAGGCTATGTTCTACGGTGATTCTATGGACTTTGGGGGAGAGTTTGTGGGATACCACCCATACCATACCTTTGGGTTTTAGGGAGATGACAGTGACTCCCATCGATGTATAATAACTTCTATGGCTATACTATGAGTGGACCCAGATATAGGTGGATCGCATGTTGAGAGTGACGCCAGTGGCGATAGAGGCGACACTAGGTGATGTCGGGGGATAGTCTCCGGTGATTCGATCTTCAATTATGCTATGTGGAAGACACTTTTGAGATGAAGGATTGACAAGACAGATGAGATTCAGGTATGGAAGATGGTTCGTTATTCATTCTATTGCTGTTGGGAGGATTTCTGGTGGCTTCGAGCGGCGACATCATCCATTTATGGTTTTTACCATACTTAAGGGTATTTTCAAATATCCCTTTCTTTGACTAGGGGATCTTGACTTTGGTAACTTTTTATTCATCTTTATATGATGTTAGTCGATGCTGCTAACAGACTTTTACTAGTGCCACATATCTTTTCAAGGTATTTTTCTTTTTGCATTTTTTTCATTATGCATTTTCTTTTATTATTTTTTGATTTGTTCTAATTGTCGAGTCTTGTCTTCTTGCAGATGTGATTTTATGAGGTGATTAGTCTCAATGCCCATGTGGCTGGTTTGAAGGATGAGTTGGTGGGGGACTTCTTCTGTATGTACTGGTGGCAGAAGCCCAACTAGCAGTCGAGGTGGTCCCTTTCCTTGACGGCGGTGCATCCGGTCTTGGATGAACTGATGAGCGATCGGGTTACCTCTTCTTTTCTCTGTTGAATTTTTCCTTTTGGTATTTTCCTTTCTGGTATTTTCCTATCCGTTTGTGAAGGTATAGACTTCAATGTGGTAAAAATGTAGGTGACCTTTTATCCATGAGGGACGACCATTCAGCATACGAGGATGACCAGAAGGCATGAGTAGATGCACCGATTGCTGGCGCACAAGTTTGGGTACTCTTGGTATTTTGGGCAAGAGAGTTGTCTGGAAGATTAGGGATAATGAGGTGGTGGTCCCATCATCGATGCCCTCGATATATATGGGGTAGGTATAGGATATGTCGAAGGATGCCCGGGTGGCAGTGATGGTCGGCGAGCCCCATTCTTTATATACGGACGCGGTGGAGACGTACAATTAACTCAATTTCATTATGAGATGACTGATGTCGTCATGTATTTATGATGTGGTGAATATGCATCTACCTCCTATATCTTCTGGTAGGGGTACGAGTCAACCAGTGGGGTTTGCCCGCAGCACAAGTGGTGCATCGACATTAGCAGCGACGGCGACATCAGAGGTTTTGTTTTTGTGCCTTGATCCTCCTTCAAATAATATCATACTTCCCCAGGGAGGATCGGTGAGTATGATGCATACTCCCAACGTGATGGACCCGGAGGTGTTGGTTTGACTGTGCATGTTCTCCATCCAGAGGTATAATTTTTTCCTTTGTCTTTTTTCTTTTTCGAATTCTTCTTCGTCTCAGACTAACTTATTTGCTCTCTTTTTTATTTATTTGTAGAATTTCCAGTTGTCGACGGCCTGGATGAGGGACATCCGGGATTAGGTGTCTTCTGCGACTGCTCATATTTATGAGTCAATCTCGATTCCTTACTATTTTGTGTCGTATGCTCCATATAAGGAGGGATCTGGATCGGGTAGCTGAGGAACCTCAACTCGTCGTCGAGGGACGTGAGCGCGTTTTCGAGATGGGGGATCATAGGGGGAGACAGAGAGAGATAAAGAAAAAGACATTTTAGAGATAGAAAGTGAGAATAAGAGAGAGTGTTGGGGGTTCGGGATGAGTCTCGTTATTTTTCCTTGTTCCTGCAAAAAGGTGTAATGATAACAATATTTATGTGCAATGAATGGGGTTTTATTTATTTATCTTTTCTTTTAAAGACTTAATCTACATGCATTTTTTTACTTTTTTTGGTGAGACCAAAAAATGAATTAAAAAATAATTTATTTTAAAACATGATGAGTTAACAATAGAGGAAAATCCTGAATTTTTTTAGAATAAAAAATATTTTTATTGAGTGTTTTGATTTTGACAAAAAAGAAAAATCGGAATTTTCTAAAAATGGGGGATGTTGATCGGCATCTCCTTGCCATGCCTATCAGCAAGTTAGTCCAGTCCAATTAACGTAAGGCTTTGATTTCACTTTCTTCAGCTACTTTATCCTTGATGGGGTAGGGTTTCATCCAGATTTTGTAGGACCTTTGTCTCCAGACAAGTTTTCCATGTATGAAGGGGGTAAGGTGGAGGATTTTTCTTCACCCATCCACATTTTTCCTTCTCTTATTTTTTTCTTTCTTTGTGTCCTCCATAATCGCTCTTCCCATAAGTGATGAATTCTCTACCTACCTCGAGAATTTAGAGGCTATGTGCTCGTAAAATGTAGACTACGACGCCTTCAACCTGCATTGGGTTTCCTTATGGCACAACCGACCCATTATCTGGAACATGCTGACGATGGCAGTACAATTCTGGTACCCCGAGGATCATGTCTTTTGTTTTAGATGGGTGAATTTTGTATGACTTTCAAGGAGTTTTTCTCTATGTTGGGGGCATATCCCAGTGTGGAAATGACCATGCCCGAATTCTCCCAGTCTCCTCAGTCACTGTTGGTGTAATCTCTCCATTTTTTATCCTTGGTGGCCCGATCATTGGTTATTGGAGGAATGATCTCCCTCCTGATTGTTAATATTCTATGTGTTTGTGGGATGTTAATGATGCAGGTTACGTCGTATCCATCTACCTTCTCTTAACTTTGAAGCCACTGTTAGTGACTGGGGGGAGTTGGTGGACCCTCAAATAGTTTCCATTACTGTATAGTTTCCACATCATCATAATCTTCTGACGGTGATATTGGCAGAGACTGTTTGGATGCTTGGAACGAAGGACGTTATGATTTTTTGAGAGGCAGCCCAGTTATGTTGTTCATATGGCTATCTTAGAGATTTCTCTTGGCAGGTCCTCACAGAATATCCCTTAGCAGATGTGTCAAATTTCTTCATCCGTTATTTCATCAGCTTTAGCCCAGCTCTCAACGAGCTTCACGCGATATTACTCTGTCATTCGAATGAACTTCTCTGTCACTTGAACGAGATAGGAAAAAATCGCCAGAAAATACTCCGCCTCAAAACTTAAAAAAATACTTTTGACAAAAAACTCTGATCCAACACTTCGAAAATATTTTAGAAAATTTATCCCAACACTCTGAGTGAAATGCTAAGGTACTTTAAACACAACCTTGCCAGATTAATCTTGCGAACGATTTAATGTTGAATAACATTGATATTTGGATCCATCTTGACGCATGAATGATCTTCAATAATTCTTCGACTGTTGTAGTTGTCTAGAAAACAAAACATCTGAATTATCAAATCAAAATTCCTATACAAATCTAACACCCTTCCATGAATCGAAAACTGAATAGGTAATAACACATGTAAGTCTAAAACTTTCTTCAAAATCTTCAACTTCAAATCTTTAAACCTTTAATCTTTTCTCATCAGGATATGTAAAATAATTATCTTAAATTTTGTACCAACACACATGAGATAAAGAAAATACATTCGTGACGCATAGAGTTTGAAATGATATAAGAATAAATCAATCATCAATAATCAAATCTCCCCCATAATGCAAAAGTCCCGCATAATTCTCCCCCCCCCCCTTTGTATTTGTTCGAAATGGACAAGGATAAAATTAGACAAAATAGACGTGGAGTGTGAGGACAAATATGCATATCAAACATGGATCAAACTACGCTCTGGCAAAGGAGTATCCCAAAATCTTCCACAAACTATTTTTGATTTCCCAAATTTTCATAAAAAAATACAAAATAATTTTACAAAAATCACACACCATGAATTTACATTAAGACAACCAAATCATGGGAACGGAATGAATGGGTGTGAACATATTTGATAGGCAAATAAATGAAATCATGCATAACATATGTGCACGATGAATATTTGTACACCTAACGAATGAATCTCAAAATCGTCCTTAGGTGTCGAAAATGTGAATCTAGATGAAATCGTCTCAATCTAATTGACAAATCAAAGTCACACATGATTTTCACACCAACAGAATCTAAAACTATGTAATGTTTTTTCATGACTTTGTCAGGACGTGAAAGTACATTTTATATTCCATCCAAACTCCCCTCGTAAATAATAATGCCTTTTATTTTTCTTTTGAGGTGATGAAACTAAAAAACTTCCCCACTTTTGGCATATTTTTCTTTTTATTGCCTTTAAATTTTTTCGAGCTATTTTCAACCTCGTTGAACCTTCCCAAATATGTATTATGCCACATTTTTTCTAGGTCCAATTTATATAGTGACTTAATTGCAAAGGATAAATGAGTACCTTTCTTAACCCTTCCCCATTTTTCAAATAATTCACACAAACTCACAACAACGGTTTTTAAATGCACTACTTTCGTTGTCAAGTTTTATCGCATTTGGTTTGTTTTGAAAAATAGAATTGAGATGAAAACACATAGACCAACATGTTATAGACAAAAACAATAGTCAAATGAATCTGTGCAAGTGTGCTTTAAAGTAACTCGTGAGTCAAATATTTAGGAAGTAACAACAAATCACATCTCAATGACTCCAAACATTACAAAGCACAAAAATGAAATGATGATGCATTTGAAAACACTATCAAACAGTTTCATGGATATGGAATGAACTTATGACTCGGTTATCCTAAATGTCCATTCATATATGGTGCAAAACAAAATGAAAAAATCTTTTTGTCTTTTTAAAAAAAAAATTATCAAAATAATATCTTTTTGTATTTTCAAAAACTAAAATCTAATATTAAAAGTAAACCTGTTATAACACTAGCAAGAATATATCATAAAGCACAACTACTGTATGACAAGCATGCAAACAAAATCATCTATATGATATAGCAAGAGAAGAATTATGTGCAAGAAATCGAGAATCAACTAGTCTAACATCTAGAGTCTCTAAAAGTGATTTCCTAACCCAAATAGGTTTGAAACGATGCATGGGGGTTCAGGGACCAAGGTAACACTCTAATTCAATCTCATACGACCTTTTCGAAGATTGAAACAAAAACCCTAAGGTGACATATCTTACCACAGTGTGAACATGTGTAAACGGGTGGAACGATACCTATGGGTTGACCCTTTATAATGTCCTTGGTATTGATTGACCCGAGAAAACCAATAATGGTCTTGGCTTTAACACTCAAAACACTAGAACACGATGAGCCACTACCATTACTTCCAACACTACTGGAGTCTGTCAAATCATTTTTCATCTCCAAAATTGTTTACTCAAACAAATAATTAGACTCTTTCAATTTTAGGGACTCCTTCTCTACATATTCAATTATTCCTAGAAGGTTATCACGTTCTCCATTAAAAGATGCAAACTTATTCCTAAGAGTCTCATCACGCGCCAAAAACTCATCGATTAAAATATTTTTTCCTTCTTTAGCACAAACACAAATCCTAGAATTTTTAAAGTCCTCCAATTCTTTTTCTAAAAATAAGACTCTATCATCACTCTCCTTTTTCGATAATTCTAAAGCATTAAATTCATCGTCTAACGGAACAAATTTTTCACGATAAGAATATCTTTGACTTTGAATCGTTTGCAAAAGATTCAAAGCTGATTTAAAAAGAGAGTTTTTTTTTTCCAAAAAATCAATTCTTTTCGTAAACGTCAAATTCAAACTATTTAAATCATCAAGACTCTAACTCATATCATCAAGGGTGGGGGCATCCGATTACATAAGTGTTCCATCGAAAAAATTGTGATTTTTCACAAAACAGATTTAAAAAAAATTCAATATCACAAAATTTGGCGAAAAACAAGGATCACTTGATAACTTAGAGAAAGTCGCTCTGATACCAATTTTTAAAATTCCCTATGATACATATTTAATTAAATTCGCAAATTTCCAAGTTAACCTTATTTAATCGGTGTCAATTTTCAAATCAAATTAATTCAGCCCTTAAACATGCACCTACGTGCACATGCATATGTTTGTGTGTGTGTCAAACCATCACAAATAAAATTCCTAACTTGCAAATTTCAGGAAAAAGCCCCTTTCGGGTAATACCTTTTATTTCACTATGAATGATAAATCGTAACTTACATACACAATGGCATCTACAATGATTACTCCTCAAATAATCATATAAACAAGTAGAGTAGAGTCAGAAATGGAGCAACCACAGTAGGAACAAGAACACGCAGTCCCAATCTTCCAGGAACACCCACGAGCACTCACAATCGACACACAGCCGTAGTCAGCCGTTCAGATAACACCTCATAAAGAAATAACTTCACCAAAGTTGTATGAATTTAAAACAAAACTAAAACTCTCAAAAGTGAGAAGACAAACGTGTCTGACACAACAATTTACGTAGCATAAAATTCTCAGGTCTTTTGAAGAAAAATGAAGTTTTTTAACACACTATTTATAAAAACGTTAAGGCGGCGCATCGCTCAAACGAGATGTCAGAGTCGCTCGAACGTTGACACGCGTCTCTCCAACGAGATTCGTACGAGATCACTTTATCACTCGAATGATCTGCTCTGTCGCTCGAACGAGACTGGAAAAAAATTATTTCGCCAGAAAATACTCTACCTAAAAACATTAAAAAACACTTTTGACAAAAAACTTCGTTCCAACAATTAGAAAATATTTTAGAAAATTTATCCCAACACTCTAAGTGAAATGCTAAGGTACTTTAAACTCAACTTTTCCAAACTAATCTCGCGGAGGCTTCAATGTTGAATAACATTGATATTTAGATTCGTCTAGACGCATGAATGATCTTGAATAATTTTTCGACCGTTGTAGTGGTATATGACATACTCAAATGCAAACTACGCTCATGCAAAGGAGTGACCCAAAATCTTCTACAAACTATTTTTGATTTTCAAAATTCTCATACAAAAATACAAAATAATTTTACAAAAATCGTACATCATGAATTTACAATAAGACAACTAAATCATGGAAACAGAATGAATAGGTGTGAACATATTTGATAGGCAAGGCCATGCAATCACGCATAACATATGTGCATGATGAATATGTGTACACCTAATGAATGAATCTCAAAATCGTCCTTAGGTGTCGAAAATGTGAATCTAGATCGTCTCAATCTAATCGACAAATCAAAGTCAGACATGATTTTCACACCAATAACGTCTAAAACTATGTAATGCTTTTTCATGACTTTGTCAGGATGTCCAAGACCATTTTATATTCCATCCAAACTCCCCTGTTTATAGTAATGCTTTTTATTTTTCTTTGGATGTGATGAAACTAAAAAAATTGCCCCACTTTTAACATATTTTTCTTTTTATTGCCTTTAAATTTTTTCGGGCTCTTTTCAACCTCTTTGGAACTTGGGAAAATATTTATTGTGCCACACTTTTTCTAGGTCCTATTTAAATGGTGACTTAATCGCAAAGGATAAATGAGTACCTTTCATAGCCCTTCCCCATTTTTCAAATAATTCACACAAACTCATAACAACGATTTTTACATGCACGACTTTCGTTGTCAAGTTTTATCGCATTTGGTTCATTTTAAAGATAAAATTGAGATGAAAACACATCGACCAACATGTGATAGACAAGAACAATAGTCAAATGAATTCGTGAAAGTGTGCATTAAAGTAACTCCTGATTCAAACATCTAGGAAGTAACAACAAATCACATCTCAATGACTCCAAACATTGTAAAATACAAAAATGAAATGATAACGCATGTCAAAACACTATCAAACAGTCCCATGGATATGGAATGAAATTATGACTAAATCATCCTAAATGTCCATTCATATATGGTGCAAAACAAAATACAAAAATCTATTTATTTTTTCCCCAAAAAATTTATCAAAATAAAATCTTTTTGTATTTTTCAAAATTTTTCAAAAACAAAAATATAATAAAAATAGTACGCATGTCATAACATTAGTTAGAATATATCATGAAGCGCAACTATAATATGACAAACATGCGAACACAATCATCTATATGATATAGCAAGAGACGAATCATGTGCAAGCGATCGATAATCAACTTGTCTAACATCTAGAGCCTTTAAAAGTGATTTTCTAACCTAAATAGGTGTGTAATGACAAATGGGGGTTTTTGGAACCAAGGAAACACTAGAATTTAACTTCCTAAGACCTTTGCAATGATCGAAACAAAAACTCCTAAGGTGACCTTTCCTACCACAATGTGAACATGTGTAAACGGGTGGAACAATACCTATGTGTTGACTCTTTCTAACGTCCTTGGGATTGATTGACCTCTAAAACAAATAATGGTTTTGTCTTTAACATTCAAAACATGAGAACACGACAAGCCACTACCATTGTTACCAACACTACTAGAGTCTGTCAAATCATTTTTCATCTTGAAATTTTTTTACTCAAGCAAAGAATTAGACTCTTTCAATTTTACGGACTCCTTCTCTACATATTGAATGATTCCTAGAGGTTATCACGTTCTCCCTTAAAATATGCACACTTATCACTAAGAGTGTCCTCACGTGCCACAAATTCATCGATTAAAATATTTTTATCCTCTTTGGCACAAACACAAATCCTAGAATTTTTAAAGTCCTCCAATTCTTTTTCTAAAAATAAGACTCTATCATCACTTTCCTTTTTGGACAATTTTAAAGCATTAAATTTGTGGTCCAAAGAAACAAATTTTTCATGATAAAAATAATTTTGACTTTGAATCGTTTGCAATAGATCCGTAGCAGATTTAAAACTAGAATATTATTTATCCAAAAAATTAATTCTTTTCGTAACTGTCAAATTCAAACTATTTAAATCAAAACTCTGACTCGTTTCATCAAGGGGACATCCGATTACATAAGTGTTCCATCGAAAAAAATTGCGATTATTCACAAAACAGTTTTAAAAAAATAAATATCACAAAATTTTACGAAAAACAAGGATCACTCGATAACTTAGAGAAACCCGCTTTGATACCAATTTTTAAAATGTCGTATGATACAGATTTAATTAAATTCAAAAATTGCCAAGTTAACCTTATTTAATCGGTGTC
This sequence comes from Sambucus nigra, assembly GCA_949130495.1. Taxonomy (NCBI): domain Eukaryota; kingdom Viridiplantae; phylum Streptophyta; class Magnoliopsida; order Dipsacales; family Adoxaceae; genus Sambucus; species Sambucus nigra. The sequence goes on along the minus strand of OX422211.1, from coordinate 664,437,203 downwards.
AATTTTCAAATCAAATTAATTCATCCTTTAAACATTCAACTACGTGTGTTTGTGTTGTGTCAAACCATCACAATTAAAATTAATTCAGTCCTTAAACATGAAACTACGTGGGTTTGTGTGTGTGTCAAACCATTAGAAATAAAATTACTAACTCACAGATTTCAGGAAAAAAAACCTTTCGGGTAAAACCTTTTATTTCACTAGGAATGATAAATCGCAACTTACATACTCAAGAATATCTACAATGATTACTCCTCAGAATAATCATATAAACACACAGCCTAGAGTCAGCAATGGAACAAACGTAGCATCTCACAAGAACACGCAACCCTAATCAACCAGGAACACCCACAAGCACTCACAATCGACACGCAGTCGTAGTCAGCCATAGAGATAACACTCCAATAGGAAATGACTTCACCCAAGTTGTATCTTGGCTTCCAAAACAATTCATATAAAGATTTGGATGTTGTTTTGGGAAACTCAAGCCTAGTGAACCTAGACAGGAGTGATGTTTTATTAAAAAAAAGATAGTGATAAGTTATAACTCGTCGTCAAGGAAATCAAAGAAGCAAATATAAAAACATGTTCTCAGAGTTCCTTATGAATGGCATGCACCAGCTTACAAAAATTCAATTTCATACTCAACAAAACTATGAAACCCAAAATATAAAGTCTTTAATCTCATAGTTACAAAAACCCAATTATAGAGGAACCATCAAGCCTATAGTCAAGTAAGCCGCAAGATTGTAGAAAATTTTAGGTAATATAAATAGACAAAAAGGTAAAAAGGACTCAACGGGCATAGTTTCCAAACAAAGAAAGTTTATAAACACCAACCATGAAATCCATACAAGTGATCATTAGATTTTAGCCAATAAATTAGGGTTAAACGCTCCCCCCAAGTCACTTCCCATGTCAAAGGCACCGACCTAATGATCACATGCAACCAAATATACTCAGTACCCTCTTTAGGAAACAACATGAGCCATCTCCACTAAAATGGTCATTTGATCTTAGCTCCTAATGAGTTAGATTACCCCCTCAGTCACTTCCAACTTCAGAGCACCAAGCATATAACCTATACAAGTAGTCCCTTGATATTAGCCAATGGTATGAGACCAAAGGCACTAAGCAAAGAATCGCAGGCAGTGAAAACTAAAATATAATAAAAAATTTGTTCTTAGTCAATGGACATGGGTTTAGACTGCTACCCCTCACAATGACTTCCCCTACCAAAGACACCAAGCAAAAGATTGCAAGTAAAATCCCATGAGCCCAAAGGACACCATAAACAAATCCAAAAGCAAGAAGTAAGAATAATTATAAGCAAAGAAGGCCAAAAGAGTTAACCCCTAAATTGAATTTAAGGACGTACATATCAAAGTCCACAGGGTGAAAACCCAAAGCCAATGTGCATAAAAAAGCCAAATAGGCATGTCTCCAATTGTCTATAGATGAAATATCGAACCAGAATCCATATATCCATGAGATAATGGAAAATTTGGGTACCATTACATCCCAACAGATAATTGGAAGAAGTCTCCTTCAAAATTAATCCTTCAGCCTGGATCAATTGGTTCATGAAAAGCAATCAACTGGTTATTGATGAAACGCGATATTCGAATTCATGTATCCCCTTAATGGAAATTCTATCTCGGCCCAAAATCACGTGTATTTCACAAACAAAGTCACGAATTCAATGCAAGATTAACACACTCAAAAACCCATATAGAGCCCCGATCATAACATCACCGATCACCTTTGTCGAACACATGGAACCATTGGTCACCGCCGATTGAAGGCATAGAATAACCCTCTATCACAAATGACATATCTAATGGATAAAATCCATTAATCCACAAAACCTCATGATCCAAGGTGGGACTCATCAAATCTCCAATTGAAAACCTCTTAAATCCATCCCAGCTTTTGAAAACTATTAGTTTTGATCTCAAAGATCAGAGCCTTAAAGTAGTCCTGTGGCGTGGACCCGCTTGCCAGCTAATATTGTGCAATCGATTCAAACTTGAAATAATCCTCATATATTCACCACATGAGAGGTATATGCAAATGTATTAATCTCGAGGACAAACATTTTAGCTAAAGAAGTTTCGTAGAATAAAATTTTTAGGTCTTCTAAAGAAAAATGAAGTTGTTTAACATGCAATTTATAAAAAAGTTAAGGCGGCGCATCGCTGGAACGATCTGTTAGAGTAACTCAAGCGTTGATACGCATCGCTCGAAAGAGCTTTGTGTGAGATCACTCTATTATTCGAAAGAACTACTTTGTCACTCGAATGAGACTAGAAAAAATTTATTTCGCCAAAAAATACTTTGCCTCAAAACTTTAAAAAATACTTTTGACGAAAAATCCACTCCAACACTTAGAAAATATTTTTGAAATCTTATCCCAACACTCTAAGTGAAATGCTAAGGTACTTTAAAAATAACCTTAGCAAATTAATCTCACAGAGGCTTGAATATTGAAGAACATTGATATTCAGATCCCTCTTGACGAATGAATGATCTTGAATAATTATTCGATGGTTGTAGTGGTATACGACATACTGAAATACAAACTAGATAATAAAATAATGCCTTTATAGTATGAGATGCCTACGTAGCTCCGGAGGTTTTGAAAATTTTGTGAGTTTCATTTTTGAAAGTAAAAAGATTTTTAGTTGGACAGGCCCCATGTAGTTCTGAGTAAACGAAAATGTAGAATTAATTTTTTTAAGAATAGAAGGGGGTGAAAGTAGTCATAGCGCGCCGAGATTTTGGACTAAGGGAAGAATTTCTTGAGATGGTCCAGGTTGACTTGACAGGCTATCTCTTTTTCATCGAGGTTAGAGAACATAGAGGCACCACTGGATATGATCTTATTCACAATATAGTGTCCACTCCAATTTCACTTGAATTTTCCTATGGGATTCTATATGGGTTCTATGATTTCTTTAAGGTCTAAGTCTCCCTGTCAAACACTGCGGTCCTTGACTACCTGTTGAATGATCGCGCTATTCGACAATGGTACCATCGTTTATGATACAAAGCCTTTAGCCTTATTTTATTCAAGAGTGACAACTCGTCAAGATGGATCTGATACTAGTCTTCTTCGTTGACTTTGCTTTCAAGCATGATGCATAATGAAGGCTTTTAGAAATCAATGCGTAGGAATGCTACCATGCCATGTACTAGAGAGTAAGGGGTAGCCCCAGTAGATGCTCAAACTGAATTGCGATAGCCCTAGAGGGCGTACGGGATCCAATCGACCCATTATCATTAACTCTCGGTTATATTACTGATGATTGCTTTGAGGTTCTTATCAGCGGCTTCAATTGCACCATTAGTTTGAGGTCGGCATGGAAAAGATTTTTGTCTCTAGATCTCATACTCTTCGACCAATTTTGTGACTTCTACCTCGAAATGCAACTCATTGTCTGACACTAACTCACGAGGAACCCCATATTGGTAGAGGATATTCATTTGGATGAAGCTGGCTATATTTTTAGCATTCAAAATTGCATACGACTCGACTTCAACTCGTTTGGTGAAGTAATCAATGGTAGTGAAGATGAACTCGTTCCCGTTTGAGGAATTGGGTGTAACTTTCCCTATAATATCAATGCCCTATGCGAAAAACGGTCAGGGAGAGGTCATGTTGAATAATTCCCACAAAGTCAAGTGTTGGAATTTGAAAACTATTCGCATTTAAGGCATCTCCTAACATAGGCCATGCAGTCCTCAACCATGGTGGTGCAATAGTAACCATGTCGGATAATCTTGTTGGCGACCATATATCCTTTAATGTGGGGTCTGTATTCCTCATTTTGGACCTTCTACATCATCTCTTCAATATTAGCCCCTACAATGAAGGTTATGTGGGTTCCATCAACGTTTCCCTTGAACAGTGCTTTATCGCAGACAATGTACTGGGTGGCCAGTTTGCGATAAGTTGGACTATCTTTTTTATTGAAATCCTAGGGGTACCTATCGTGTTTGAGGAGACTCCAAATATCGTAATACCAGCATTCCATTATATCAGGATCTTCTTTTGTGATGAGGTCGATATGATAGCAGTGGGTTGGTTTAGCTTGGTATTGGACGAGAAAATGGGCCATCGTTATTCCTTCGGGAATGTCGACCATGGAGGCTAAGGTATAAAGGGCATTAGCTAAACTGTTCCTTGCTCAGGGCAGGAAATGGAAAGTAGTATCTTGGAATTGGGAGTCCAGTTATTCTAGGTGGGTGTGGAAGGGTAAGAGTTTCTTGTCCTTGACTTTCCAGTTTCTGAGGACCTGACGGATGATGAGGGTTAAATCCCCATTGATATCTAGGCATCAAATTCCTTTCTTAACAGTGACTTTGAGGCCTATGGTGAATGCCTCATATTCGGTCATGTTATTAGTGCAGAGAAATGAGAACACACTATATATTGACTTACTTAATTTCCAACTAGTTTGGATATTGAAACAAAGTAAGTTAGTTTTTATGAGTTGCTCCATCTTACAAAGGTTCAAGAAGATTGAAGAATTCCAATCCAAGAAAACCTCACGATCAACCTAAAGGGAAGATAATTCGACCTTTAAGAACTTTAGGACACTTTCACCGTATATTTTTTTATTCTTATGAGCATATATGGTTTTTAAACACTTCAATTAATTTTTAAATCAATTTAACTCATTAAACAATGTTTTTAAAACATTTAAAATAATTTTTGGAATTATTAAAATTTGGTCTTTAAAAGTGTTGGCGTTAAAAATTGTATTTTATAAAGTGTTTTAATTTGTAGAAGTTAGCTTGGGTAGGACCTTAAAGTTCTAGATACTTTCGGGGGAGTTTGTAAATATTTTCAAACACGCGTTTTACAACCATTTTACACCGTACACATGTTGGCTCCTAAGTGTGTTATTTTGTGTTTTCTACAAGACACATTCCCCTCATTTAATCTCAGCCCTTGGATGATCTTTATCAATGGCCTGCATGTGTTTATTTGCAATCCCAGAGTTACCTATTTAACCAATAAGATTACGTTGTTTGCACCGCTTGTTGTAGACCAATAGATTGGCAGTCAATAAGTCAAACTCAATCTCAACCATTTGGATTGCCCAAGATATTCGAGATCCTTCCAAAGAGGTATAAAAACCAATTGAGTCTCATCCATTTGAGACTCTTAGATTTCTTCCAAACAGAGAGAAAAAGAGAGTAAAAAGAAGAGAGAGAATAGATAAGAGAGAGAGAGAGAGAGAGAATAAAAGAGATAAGAGAGAGAGAGAGAGAGAGAGAATAAACCCTAATCTTCATATCCTCACACCTCTGAGTGATTTCCCTTCACCCAAACACCATAACCTTCAATGTTTCATACATTAGAAACCTAAATCTTGAGATTTAGATCCATTTTAGGGTTTTTGTGAGATTGGTGTTGGGTTTGTTCGATATTTCAGGACCTCTTCAAATCAAAGTTTCTCTCAGAACACATCTCTAAGAAAATATCGAGTTTCACTATTGAAACTTGAGATTTTCTAAAAGAGAATATCACACGCTTATTTTTTTTATTCTTTTTTGGATCTGTTATTTTATATGCATTCTATTTCAAAAGATTTTAAAAAATAATCTTCTGTTTCTTCAAGGTTAAATCATGTCCTTAAGGCGTTTGCGTCTCTTGAATTATATTTTACTTTTTTTGAAAAAAAAGTTGAACAAAAATAAAAGGGGACACATAGGACCTTGGATAGTTTTAAAAGCAAGGTTGTTTTTCGAATATGATCCTTATAAGAAGCTTATTTGACAAAATAGTTTGAATCAGACTTTTCATGTCATGTAGAACCTATTGATTCATAGGATATTATCTGTATAAATAACTTGGGAGGGTGAGTTGAATAAATATGAATTTATTACACCTCACATACACATTTTCACACACGGGCACTTAGTAACAGTTGTTCTATTTGAGAGACTTGGAATTTGTTAGAGTTACTGGAATCAAAATCCCAAGAAAATGAGGTCAAGAAAAAGATAAAGCAGTAACAAGAAAAGATCAGTTCTAGTCAAAAAACCTTTGGAGTGGAGTCACTCATGTAGGTATAACACTAAACTTAAATTTAAGATCTTTGTGTGTTTGCTTAAGTGATGTAACCTGATTCTTTATTTTACTGGGTTTTTTTATTTTGTGTCGTAGAGGGCACCGTGGATGTTTCCCTTGATTAAGAGTTTTACCACGTTAAAATTCATGTGTTATTTACTTTGAATGTTCTGAATTTCTGTTATGATTGGTACTGCATGTTAGACTTAGTAGATGGTTTTTAATTTCAAAAACCTTAGGTAATTACCTATAAAATATAGACTATATATTTACAAACTAATTTTGAACACATCTTGTGTTGTTTATTTGAAAAGAGTTTTGTCCAAAATTTTGTTCGGAGTTTACTCAACTTATAGCATTCTGTTATTAATCTAGTAATTTTTTTTTCAAGTGGTATGAGAGTAGGAACATCTTTTGTGATCCCAAAACTTTAGAAATTGTTTTCAAAACTTCTTTAAAAAATTTTGAATATGGGAGAAGGATTTGAGTAGTTTGGTAACCTCTCTAGACCACCACTCTTTGATGGAAAAAACTTTTCATACTGGAAAGCATGAATGGTTGCTTTCATTCAAGGAACCCTCGGTGATGATGTCTGGGAAATGATGGAAAGAGGGTATGAACATCCTACTAAGGACATTTCTAAAACTAATCCAATAAGGATTAAGAAACTTCTTACTGAATTTACTAAGGAAGAGAAAAAGGCATCCCTAGATAATAACAAAGGAAAGAATGCCATCTTTATGTCCGTTAATGAAAATGAGTTCAAAAGAATATCCATATGTTCAAATTCTAAAGAGGCATGGGACACTCTTGTCATTTCTCATGAAGGTGATGATAGAGTTAAGGTAGGAAAACTCAAATGCTAGTCCAGTAATATAATAACCTGATAATAGCTGACAGTGAATCCTTTGACGATTTGTACATTAGGTTAACTGATATTTTTTAAAAACTTCATACAAATGCTATAACCTATAGTAGAAAGGAAATTGTTCAAAAGATTTTTAGGTAAATGCCTTCCAAATTTGACAATAAAAGATATGCCATTGAAAAAATATACGACCCTAATATGACTACTAAATTGCCTAGTAGTAAACTGAGGAATGTAGAATTGGAGTTATACTTCAAAAAGCAACTGACCAGACAGAATAAAAAACCCATTAGTTCTAATGTTGTGTTTTCATCTAAAATGCATGTTCCTAAAATGAGTTCCGTGGACTTTGACCCTGACTGTGTTGATGACTGTGATTTGGATGACCTTGCAATAAAAGGACTTATGAAAATAAAATACCTAAGACAAACCTGAAAGATATGAAATGTCATAGATGTGTTAAAATGGGACAATATGCTAGTAAATGTCCAACTAATTTTAGCAAAAATAACAAGGCTAATGTGTGTAAAATGTGGTACGACTCTAGTGATTTTGATGAAGATGAAACATAGTCAACCCCTAATGATTAATATTGCATGTCTTTCTTTGCTATAATAATGCTCATGTGATGGTTGAGCGTAATCTAAGTGTGAGTCAAATTGTTAATACTGTCCACAAATTGAATATGTGCATTAGTCCAAAAGAACCAAGGAATGTGTTAGGGAGAACTTCACACGACACACTTAGCGAGTCTGATTATGATTTTCATGATTTACATGAGTTATACACGAAAATGGTTAAGAAGAGTGCTCGACTTGAAAAAAGGATAAAATCATTAACTGAGTGTATCGATTTACTTAACTTGGCCATTTGGAAGAATACTAAAGATATACTGCCCAGTATATTTGTCATGAGACTGAGATTCAAGAATTTTCCTTAAAAAAAGATTTGTCTAAGAAAAATCACGAGTTTGAAAAAAATATAAGGAAACCCTTGTTTAACTAGAAGATTCTAAGAAAAATGTCTTAAATGTGTTTAAAAATGTCAACATTTCGAAACCCCAGCTAAATCTTATCAGAAAATTGTTGTTGGAAGAAAATTTGACTCTGAAGATAAGTCTGGCCTAGGTTTTGGAGAAATAGTGAACACAAGTAAGACCAAAGTTTTTCTTAAAAATGCTACCTTTATCAAACAAGGCCAAACTTGTCAAACTGTTCAAAAAGGAAAATTTAGTCACAATGTCTCTCATGAAAAACTTGATTTGTACAATCGATATTCTAATTCAACTGGTTTTGCAAAATATGTTTGTCCACCCGTTAGACACCAAAGACAAAAACTTAAGACCAATTAAAATTGGACGAATATACCAAATAGAGCCAAACCCATCTTTAAAGACTTTAGTAATAAAGTCAAGACCAAAACCCATCAGTATTGTTCTTACTTCGATGTCTTTGTCGACACTCTTAAAGAATGTTTTCAAAAAAGGATATATACACCCACCTACCTTAACTTTAAGTATTCTAGAAAATGAAGAAATACTTATGTTCTACCTAGACATGACACAAATAACTCTAGCTATAAAAATAAAAAGGGAGGGTCCAAGACTAAGAAAATTCCATTTAGAGAGACCCCACAAACCTTTTCTAAATTAAAAGGACACAAAGCTTTTAAAACTAGGCCTATTTGGATTAAAAAAAGGTGACCTATTTCCCCAGCTCAAGTGCAACATTGTCATTTCTTCTTTAAAGGCACAAAGCACTTCAACTGGATGGTATTCAGAATTCGGATGATCTAAAGATATGACTAGGGAAGAAACCAAATTGAAAAACAAGATAGACTTCTTAGGAGGTAGTGTCATGTTTTGGAGATGGTGTTTTATCTCAGATCATAGGTAAGGGAGCATTGAGTGAGAATGGGCTTCCTGATCTAAATGAAGTATTATTAGTCAAAAGCCTTAAAGATGATCTCTTGAGTATATCTCAATTCTGAGATTCCAATCATACTGTTACTTTATCAAAAAATGATTGCAAAATTATTAATGAAAAAGGAAACTTTATATGGACAGGAAACAGGACTCAGGAAAACTATTACACAGTAATTCCCAAGTCTTCTTTTTTCCATGTTGCCAGATTAGAGGATTTTGCCTTTGGCACAATAGACTGGGACATACGGATTTTGATAATCTTAGAAGATTAAGCTCACAAGAAATAGTTAGACGTTTACCCAAAATAAAAAAATATTTCAATCCGGTATGTGGACCATGTCAGGAAGGGAAAATAAGTAAATCCCCTCATAAGAAAGTTAAGGATGTCTTAACCACAAAACCTTTAGAACTTATCCATATGGACCTCATGGGTCCCTTAAGGACTCTTAGTCTCTGTGGTAATAGTTATATCCTAGTTATACTAGACGACTATACGCGATATACTTGGATTGCTTTTGTGAAACAAAAATCAGATACCTTAGGTGAATTCTTAAAAATTAATTTAAAAATAGAGAATGAGAAGGACGCCCAAGTATGTCGTATTAGGAGTGATAGAGATGGAGAGTTCAAAAAGTCTAATGTTACTGAATACAACGTAGCTAATGGTAATAAACACGAGTTTAGTGCTCCCAAAACACCCCAGCAAAATGGCATTGTTGAACGTAAGAATAGAACTTTACAAGAAATGGCTAGGGTTATGCTACACCCTAAAAGTCTTCCTAGATATTTTTGGGTAGAAGCCGTTCAAACAGAATGTCATATAATTAATCGCGTATACATTCGGAAAAATTCCAAATAACCCCCTTATAAACTTTGGTTACACAAAAAACCTAACTTAAATTTTTTTAAAACATTTAAAAACCTTTTGGTGTGTTTGTTATGTCAGTACAGACGGAGAAAAACTTTCAAAATTTGACATCCGAGGAGAGAAAGGCATATTTCTTGGTTATTCCCAAAACAGTGGGGCTTTTCGTGTTTTTAATTATCGAACCAAAACCATTATGGAATCCATTAATGTAATTGTAAATGATATGAATGTAGGGAGTAGTGCTTATCAATCATTGCCACAAGATGAGGATGAACCAAATTTTCCAATTGATTCATTATAAGACAATGATTCACTACCACCCGAGAATCCTTTTGTACACACTTGGATTTCTAAAGACCATCCTATTGAAATTGTAGTCAATAATACTTCTGAATCTGTTAAAACAAGGTCCCAACTTTAAAATGCGACACAATTTGAATATTTTGTTTCCCTTGAGGAACCTACAAATGTAAATGATTCCATTTCTTACTCTTTCTAGATGAATGCTATGCAAGAAGAGCTTGTCCAATTTTAGAGTCACGATGTGTGGTATCTTATTCCCAGGATAAAAGATTATAAGGTTATCGGCACACGATGGATTTTTAAAAACAAAACCGATGAAGATGGGGAGGTCATTAGAGATAAAGCTAGGTTGCTAGCACAAGGATACTCGTAGATAGAGGGAATTGACTTCGACAAAACGTTTGCACCCATTACTCCTCTTGAGTCACTTCGTCCTCTCCTTGCCATATCATGTCACCTCCAATTCAAATTATTCCAAATGGATGTTAAGTACGCATTTTTTAATTGAATTTTTACTGAGGAGCTATACGTCGAACAACCTAAAGGATTTTTAGATCCATCACACCCTGACTACATTTTTAGGTTTAAGAAAGCCTTATACGTTTTGAAACAACCTCCTAGAGCTTGGTATGAGCCATTATCCACATTTCTAGTATCTCATGGATTTGTTCGAGGTGGAAATGATCAAACTTTATTCGTTAGGAATGAAGAGAAACATGTTTTAATCCACAAGTGTACGTCGATGACATAATATTTGGATCCACTTGTTCTAAATAAGTTAAGATTTTTTTCGAAAACATGCATGTTTAATTTCATATATCACTTATGGGTGATATTTAATATTTTTTAGGTATACAAGTAAAATAATGCAGCGATGGTCTTTTTATCACTCAATCTAAATATGCTGTTGAACTTGTCAAAAAATTTGAATTAGAAAATGCTGAACCTTCTAGAACCCCCATGAGTACTTCAACAAAAGTCTATAGGGATGATACTGGGAAAAAAGTTGATCCTACTCTATATCTAAGTATGATAGGGAGTCTCTTGTATCTTACAACATCTTGACCCGATATTTCCTTCACAGTTTGTATCAGTGATCGATATCAAAGTAACCCTAAGGAATCCCACTTATCAAGTGTGAAGAGAATTATTAAATATTTTAAGGGTACTTTAAAATTTGGAATTTGGTACACAAAATGTACAACTAGTTCCATTATTGGGTGCACCGATGCCGATTGGGCCGGATGTTCCGATGATAGCAAAATCACGTCTGGTGCATGTTATGATGTAGGAAATAATCTCGTAGGTTGGTCATGTAAGAAACATAAATTTATTTTCTTATCTGGCGTAGAATATGAATACATAGCATCAAGTAGTTGTTGTTCACAACTTTTTTGGATTAAACAGATGCTTAGAGATTATGGTATCATGGAAAATCTGTTAACCCTGTATTGTGATAACCAGAGTGCCATAAATATTTCAAAGAATTCAGTGCAGCACTCTCGAACTAAGCCCGTTAAGATTAGGCATCACTTCATCCGTGACCTTGTCTCCAAAGAACTAATCATTGAATATTTAAACACTCAAAAATAGGTCGCATATCTCTTTACCAAACCATTAGACAATCTACTGTAATACCCCGTATTTTTATGCTATATTAATTTGGGGATTTATTAAATTTAATGAGAATGTTTATTTAATAAAAAATCCGGAAATTAATTATGTTAGGAAATTAATTATGTTATAATTATTAACGTGTCGAGAGTTAGTAATTATGGGAAACTTGTTGGATATTACTAATGAGCATAGTGATATACTATATTGGTTATATTGAATGTCATATGTGAATTAAATGACTATTTCGGAAATTTAAGTTGGGACGTGCCTGTGTCACGTCGGGACTAATTTTATTAATTAAAAAGTAAATATTTTATAAGTTGTTCGTATGGTCATTTTGAGTGCGCTAACACGTCCGGAAGGGTCGAGATAGTCGGAAAAGTGTACCCGGGGGTTTAGTTTGGGTCTCGGGGTGTTTTTAGGCCTAATTAGTGACCCGGGAGGGCATTTTGGTCATTTTACAAAATAGGGTAATTAAACCCACGAATTTTAGCAGCTTTTATCAGCTGGTTAGGCTAGCCATTTAGGGTTAGAACATTCAGAATCCAAGAACGGCCATTGGAGAGGAGAGGAGAGACCTTTCAAAGAGATTCAAGGCCAAAACACCACCGTTTGCACCGCCGTCACCACCAACACGTAGATCGCGAGGAGGAGAACGCAACCACACCATAATCAACAGGAAATCAGACTTCTGAAAGTCCCAGGCAAGTGTTTAACTTGCGTATTTCGTTAGTGCAATGTTCATATTAGTTTAGGATTAATTAGGAATGTAATCCATGTAAGAAAACCCCAAATTTTGATAGGAAGTTGCATGTAGAGAAGATTAAAACCTTATGCTGGAAACTTTTGATGATATAGATGTACTACCCACGAATTTTTGATGTTATATTAGGAAGCAATTCTAGAGAAAAACTGAATTGAATCATAGTTATGAAAACTTTAGGGTTCTTGATGTTTAGATGAGATTTTGGGTTGTTTAACCATGATTAATGAGGTATACACGCATGTTGAACGTTAAAAACGTCTGGAATTACGTTAGTATGTTAGTAGTAGAATTTATGGGTCGATTAGTGTTGGAAAATATGGAATTTGATGAAGAATTTTGATGAATCCCGTAACTGCAATTCTGCAGAATTTTTGCCCAGACCTGCTTGATCGATCGATCGAGCATAGAGCATCGATCGATCGAAGGTTCGATCGATCGAGCCCCAAGCTTCGATCGATCGACCCCTCTTGGCAGACTCCTATTTCCCTTGTTTAATTAGTTAAATTAAGTTTATTGTGAAATAATCTTTGGGCATCTTAAATAAAATGATTTGGGAGACATTAAGGACCAGTAGGGTATATGGATAAATGTTAAAACCTTTAATATTCAACGAGAATGATATTTATGGGATATTTACCCTAAGTTATTAGATTTATAAATTTTAAAGGGTGAGGTGCATAAGAGAGTTACGTTGGAATCTAATAAAGTCACTTACTGAATTTCAGATTGGTCATAATCCACGAATGTTAGGTAATAAGTGAGAAAACCCTTCGAGTTAAGGTTAGGAATAAAACCTTATGCGAAATTCTTTAAATGTGAGATTAAGAATAAACGGTATAATTACGAGTGATGAGAAGAACCTATATTAATATGATAAAGTGGTATATTTATATGATTGTGTACATATATTATATACATGTGAAAATCATACCCACGCTACTTGTTATCCCTGTGGTTTCCGCGCTAGGACAAGTCTTATCTTGATGGGACCTTTATGGGGGATATTGATTTGTACCCTAGAAGATAGATGTCCTTGGTACAGGCTATCGATGTGATAGTTCAGACGGTCCTAAGAGACGCCGATATGTGCCACCCTCTTAGAGACTTGGAATCTATGCTTCGCCTCAATATTGTTTGTGTATTTATGTTAATACAATTCGAGAGTGATTCCGAATGTATTCCCCTTAATATGAGTGATATGGGGTTTTGGATGGTGGAAGTATGCACACACCATAATTTATTTCGGGGTGCTGTTATATATATATTATACGAGTAGTTTATTAATATATATATATATATATATATATATATATATATATATATATATATATATATATATATATATATATGAGATTATGATATTTGAAACTGTCTACTGAAATTTGATAAGTAGAACATAGTTGTTGACTCATATTATTAAATACTTGTTTTGAAAAAGTATAATATGTCACGGTAAAACTTTATTGATTTTATAAAGTTAAAATGGAGGACTTTGTTTACTGTTTGGGACATTCTTTTAAAATGGAGTCGTGAATTATAAATCTTGCGAGTAATCTAAGTTAAGTTTAATCTTTTAGAAAGACTAGTACGTTAAATGATAAGAAACCGTTGGGAAGGTTAGTGCGATATGTGTGCACATTAGAAGAGAGGTGAGTATTTTTCTCAAGAGAGAGACGCACTAATATGTTGTTGCATTGGCCTGTATCAATTTAAATACTTGCTAAACGTATTTTAAATCAAACACACTTTCGGGCTCTAACCCGTTTCTTTTTCTCTCTCTCTCTCTCTTGTATATATATATATATGTATATTTTCAGGTGCCCAGTCACAGGGGCGTCTTGCTTAGAATCCCTTGAGAAGAACGAGCTGCAGCTTAGGTGGGAGTTGCAGGTCACTTGAGTAGACGACTTCTGTTATTGACTCCACTCCTATTACTCTCATTTATTGGGCATGTGTCGCCCCTTTTCATCATTTCATTTTTTGTTGGGATTTTTATATTTCAGTTATTTCCAGTATTGTTCTATGGGATTTATTCAGGATGGATTTGTGGTTTTAGTTCCTATTGTTGACATTCGATTTGCGAATGGTTTATGTTATTTAGTTTATTGTGGTGTGATTCTTAATTGTAGAAATGTTGTTTTAATTAAATAAATCTTTTTCGTTAATTAAAAATTGGAAAGTTGTATGAAAATGTTTTTGACACTTAGCTTAATTATTTAGGGTGTTAAATTGGAAAATTTATTTTTATCGACAGTGATGCTGAGAATGAACCAACTGTTTACCTTGATTTAATTTAATAAAGGAGTGATCGCCCGGTATTTAATTAGGCGGGGTGTCACAGGTGGTATCAGAGCATCAGGTTCTAGTGTCCATAGGATCTGTACGGCTTATTTCGCTTTCAACGTAACTTTATTGCTATAGAGCCCTATTTTTAGGATTGTTGTATTCTTGCTTTTACGTTTAAGTCTTCAGCTATTTGAGATATGATAATAACTGTAGACTAATAAACTTGTTCACGTTTCAGATGCCTCGGAGACCTGCTCCGAAAGATAGGCGTGCCCAAGCCGAGCAGCCAGCAGCTCCGGCACCAGGCACAATGAATGCGAACGAAGTAGCCGCAATAGCGGTGATTCAATAGGTTCCACCCCAGGTTCAAGCAGTGGCGCCAGTACCAACACAGCTTCCATCCGCATGGGAGAGGGTTCGGGATGCTTTTCAGAAAGTGCATCCCCCTGAGTTTTCTGGTAGCTCCGATATTGTTACAGTCAGCCAATGGAAGAAGGACATCCAGCGGCATCTCCGAATGTATGAGTGCACTGACGTGCAAAAGAAGTTGTTGGATTCCTTTAAGCTGGTGGGAGCCGCATTACAGTGGTGGGAGTCCACTACTACTTTGGAGGAGAGGGTCACGATCCCTATTCAGTTGTTCTAGGAGCGGTTTGACCACAAGTATTTTCCACCCATAGTGCAGACTGAGATGAGGCGGAAATTACTAAATCTGAAGCAGGAGAACCTTACTGTAGCTGAGTATGAGGAGGAGTTCACGAGACTTCTCACTATTGTGCCGGATGAGGCACCCACTGAGAGCAAGAAGATTTTGCTATTTGTCGACGGGTTAGCTTGGAGGATCCGTCAGCACCTTATTGGGAATCTATCCATGAGTACTTTCACTGACGTACTCAATGCAGCATTACTACATTGCCAGGATCACCGCTTCCATCTTCAGGGAAGCAAGAGAGCAGGAGAGTCCAGCCAGCAGGGCAGGACCGGGAGTAATAGTGCCGGTGGGGCACCAACTCATGGACAGACTCGTCAGCACGAGCAGAGTTCCCATCAGGGGGACCCTGCTAAGCGATTCCGCTCAGGTGATTCTAGGCAGGGATTCGGGGGTTTCAGGCAAGGCCATCAGGGCCAGCCTAATCAGCAGGGCCAGCAGGGCCAACACCGACCGCAGGGACAACAGCAGGGCCAGCAAGGCCCACAGCGTGCACAACAGGGCCAACAGGGCCAGTGGCGTGGAGGTAACGGCCAGCAGGGTCGTGGACAGCAGGGTCAGAGGGGAGGTAACTTCAAAGGCAGATGCTTTGGGTGCGGTAAACATGGCCATAGGCGACAGGATTGCCCAGAGGGCGATAGGGCCCCACAGCAGCAGGGAGCCCGTAATGAGCTGCAGAGACCACTCTTTCCACCTGCCCTCCCAGCTCCAGCCCAGGTACTAGCCCTACCAGCCATTCCAGTAGCTCCAGTGCAGCAGGGGCAATTACAGTATGGACGTGTCTATAACGTCCACCAGGCAGCAGCTCCACAGGCACCACCCGCGATTGAGGGTATGTTTCCTATCCATGGTACTATGGGTCGGGTATTATTTGATACGGGGGCAATGCATTGTTTTATAGCTACGCATTTCGCAAAGTCCTTAGGATTGCTAGCCACAGCAGAGAGCACTGTGACGTGTGTCGACTCACCACTGGGGAGTGGGTCACTTATATTCTTTATATGCCGGGGAGTGGGGGTAAATATTGGTAGCTTGGTATTACCTGCTGACATGTTAGTCTTAGACATGCACGAGCATGATGTGATTATCGGTATGGACTGGCTCGCAGCTTATAGAGCCATGATTGATTGATTCGGTGGGAGCATTGTTTTTGCCATTCCGGGGCAAGAGATGTTTGTAGTGGCGATGCCTCGCCCAGAGGGAGGTTCGACCGCTCATTTGTATTACATAGAGGAGGATATCTTTAAGGAGGTCGTGATTCCCTTAGATTCGATCCCTGTTGTCAGGGAGTATTCCGATGTGTTTCAGGAGATACCAGGCTTACCGCCCAGTCGTGAGATATACTTTGTTATAGATTTACTGCCAGATACGAGACCTATAGCACGCGCACCGTACCGTATGGCTCCGGTAGAGATGCGAGAGCTACGAGATCAGATAGAGCAGCTGTTAGGTTAGGGCTTCATCCGTAGGAGTACCTCACCTTGGGGCGCTCCAGTTTTGTTTGTGAAGAAAAGAGATGGTTCACTAAGATTGTGTGTGGACTACCGTGAATTGAACAAGGTCACGATACGGAATAAGTATCCGTTGCCTCGAATCGATGATCTGTTCAACCAGTTGAGGGGAGCAACTTTCTTTTCAAAGATAGATTTGAGGTCAGGGTACCATCAATTACGTATTAGAGAGCAGGATGTTTCAAAGACTGCTTTCTTGTCGAGATATGGGTCCTATGAGTTCAGGGTGATGCCGTTCGGACTGACAAATGCCCCAGCCATTTTCATGGACTTGATGAACCGAGTATTCAGAGAGTTCTTGGATCAGTTCGTCATCGTCTTCATAGATGATATCTTGATATATTCACACTCCGAGGAGGAGCTTGCCGAACACTTGAGACAGGTTCTTCAGACTCTACGAGAGCATCAGTTGTATGCTAAGTACGAGAAGTGTGGATTCTGGCTGCGAGAAGTTCGGTTCTTGGGCCATGTCGTTACTGAATAGGGTATTGCAGTTGATCCGAGAAAAGTGTCAGCGGTGAGGGAGTGGGGACAGCCCACGACACCGATAGAAGTGCGTAGTTTCTTGGGATTAGCCGGATACTACAGGAGATTCATTCGGGGATTCTCCAAAATAGCGGGCCCATTGACGAATCTGACTCGCAAAGGGGTACCATATGTTTGGGATGACGCTTGTCAGCTGGCTTTCGACGAGATAAAAGACAAGCTTACTTCAGCACCAGTCCTTGCCTTACCGAGACCGGGTGTGGAGTACCTGGTTTATACCGATGTGTCCTTACGGGTCTTGGGGGAGTACTTCAGCAGTAAGAGAAGGCTATAGCTTTTGCTTCCCGCAAGCTTAAGCCGCATGAGAAGAATTACCCCACCCACGACCTCGAGTTAGCAGCGGTCGTCTTTGCATTGAGAATTTGGAGGCACTACTTATTGGGCGAGAAATTCCGTTTGTTCACAGACCATAAGTCACTACAGTACCTGTTCACTCAGCGAGAGCAGAATATGCATCAGCGTGGGTGGTTAGAGTTTGTGAAGGACTACCAGTTCGATATACAGTATCATCCGGGGAAGGCCAACGTAGTTGCTGATGCGTTGAGCCGTAGACCGATAGACGATGTAGCGGACATCTGGAAAGCAAAATGGAAAGAGTTGGGTCACCAGGACGCAGTATCCCGTTCTTTCATATCCGTGATGTCAGTCACGCTCGAGATTGTTACGAGGGTGATACAGGCACAGACCACAGACCCATTTTGTCAGGAGAAGATTGTGCGACTTCTAACCGAGGGTGCTGAGTCCTATTCTGTTAGTTCTGATGGAGGGTTGCGGTTTAATGGGATATTAGTGGTTCCAGAAGGAGCGGAGTTACGTCATGAAGTGATGACTCATTCTCACGGGTCCCGATTTGCAGTACATCCGGGAGGTGATAAAATGTACCAGGACATGAGGCGTCAATACTGGTGGAGTGGGATGAAGAAGGACATCGCTGAGTTTGTGTCCAAGTGTTCTACCTGCCAGCTGGTGAATGTGGACCACCAGAAACCGTCAGGATTGCTTCAGCCGTTGGAAGTACCCGCGTGGAAGTGGGAGAGTATTTCCATGGATTTCATTACAGGGTTGCCTACATCACAGCGGGGCCACGATTCTATCTGGATGATTGTAGACCGTTTGACCAAAGTGGCTCATTTTCTGCCAGTGCGGACAGATTATACTACGGGTCAGTATGCTCAATTGTTCATTACTGAGATTATCAGATTACACGGGGTGCCCCTGAATATTGTGTCAGATAGAGACAAGATTTGTGTGTCACGTTTCTGGGAAAGCTTTCAGGAGGCTATGGGTACAGAGTTGAGACTGAGTTCAGCTTACCACCCACAGACAGATGGACAGACATAGCGTACTAATCAGATGTTGGAAGATATGCTACGCATGTGTGTTCTCGATTTCGGAGGAGGTTGGGAGCCACACCTTCCACTAGTAGAGTTTTCTTATAATAACTCCTATCAGTTTACGATTGACATGGCTCCATTTGAGGTTTTGTATGGCAGGCCTTGTCGTTCTCCAACTTGTTGGCTCGAGGTGGGGGACAACAAGTTTCTCGGACCAGAGGTGATTTAGGAGACCTCTGCGAGGATTGAGATAATCAGGAGTCGTATTCGGGTAGCCCACGACAGGCAGAAGAGCTATGCCGATGCGAAACGGTTCTTCCGGGAGTTTAACGTGGGAGATCAAGTGTTGTTGCGTGTATCTCTTATGAAGGGAGTGATGAGGTTCGGGAAGAAGGGGAAATTAGCCCCGAGGTATGTGGGACCATTTCCCATCATCGAGAGGATCGGGCCGGTTGCATACAGGTTGGGATTGCCAGAACATTTACATCGCATCCACGATGTATTCCACATCTCGTCGTTAAGACGATATCTTCGGGATGATATGGCCTATACTCACATTGCGATAGATGAGATAGATTTACAGTCTGATAACTCTTACGAGGAGAGAGGAGTGGCTATTCTAGACTATAGTGAGAGGAGATTGAGGTCGAAAATAGTTGCACTTGTGCGAGTTCAGTGGGAGCATCATAATGTGGAGGAATCCACTTGGGAGCGTGAGGCAGATATACGCGAGAGATATCCAGAGTTATTTTTACCAGGTATGCCTTATTTTCCGAATTTCGGGACGAAATTCCGTTATTAGGGGGGAAGTATGTAATACGCCGTATTTTTATGCTATATTAATTTGGGTATTTATTAAATTTAATGAGAATGTTTATTTAATAAAAAATCCGCAAATTAATTATGTTAGGAAATTAATTATGTTATAATTATTAACGTGTCGAGAGTTAGTAATTATGGGAAACTTGTTGGATATTACTAATGATCATAGTGATATACTATATTGGTTATATTGAATGTCATATGTGAATTAAATGACTATTTCGGAAATTTAAGTTGGGACGTGCCTGTGTCACGTCGGGACTAATTTTAATAATTAAAAAGTAAATATTTATAAGTTGTTCGTATGGTCATTTTGAGTGGGCCAACGCGTCCGGAAGGGTCGAGATAGTCGGAAAAGTGTACCCGGGGGTTTAGTTTGGGTCTCGGGGTGTTTTTAGGCCTAATTAGTGACCCGGGAGGGCATTTTGGTCATTTTACAAAATTGGGTAATTAAACCCACGAATTTTAGCAGCCTTTATTAGCTGGTTAGGCTAGACATTTAGGGTTAGAACATTCAGAACCCTAGAACGACCATTGGAGAGGAGAGGAGAGACTTTTCAAAGAGATTCAAGGCCAAAACACCACCGTTTGCACCGCCGTCACCACCAACGCGTAGATCGCGAGGAGGAGAACGCAACCACACCATAATCAACAGGAAATCAGACTTCTGAAAATCCCAGGCAAGTGTTTAACTTGCGTATTTCGTTAGTGCAATGTTCATATTAGTTTAGGATTAATTAGGAATGTAATCCATGTAAGAAAACCCTAAATTTTGATAGGAAGTTGCATGTAGAGAAGATTAAAACCTTATGCTGGAAACTTTTGATGATATAGATGTACTACCCACGAATTTTTAATGTATATTAGGAAGAAATTCTGGAGAAAAACTGAATTGAATCATAGTTATGAAAACTTTAGGGTTCTTGATGTTTAGATGAGATTTTGGGTTGTTTAACCATGATTAATGAGGTATACACGCATGTTGAACGTTAAAAATGTTTGGAATTATGTTAGTATGTTAGTAGTAGAATTTATGGGTCGATTAGTGTTGGAAAATATGGAATTTGATGAAGAATTTTGATGAATCCCGTAACTGCAATTCTGCAGAATTTTTGCCCAGACCTGCTTGATCGATCGATCGAGCATAGAGCATCGATCGATCGAAGGTTCGATCGATCGAGCCCCAAGCTTCGATCGATCGACCCCTCCTGGCAGACTCCTATTTCCCTTGTTTAATTAGTTAAATTAAGTTTATCATGAAATAATCTTTAGGCATCTTAAATAAAATGATTTGGGAGACATTGAGGACCAGTAGGGTATATGGATAAATGTTAGAACCTTTAATATTCAAGGAGAATGATATTTATGGGATATTTACCCTAGCTTGTTAGATTTATAAATTTTAAAGGGTGAGGTGCGTAAGAGAGTTACGTTGGAATCTAATAAAGTCACTTACTGAATTTCAGATTTGTGGGGTCATAATCCACGAGTGTTAGGTAATAAGTGAGAAAACCCTTCGAGTTAAGGTTAGGAATAAAACCTTATGCGAAATTCTTTAAATGTGAGATTAAGAATAAACGGTATAATTACGGGTGATGAGAAGAAC
The DNA here is from genome assembly GCA_949130495.1 of Sambucus nigra. NCBI lineage: Eukaryota > Viridiplantae > Streptophyta > Magnoliopsida > Dipsacales > Adoxaceae > Sambucus > Sambucus nigra. Next base: position 664,415,961 of record OX422211.1, on the reverse strand, counting down.
CTATATTAATATGATAAAGTGGTATATTTATATGATTGTGTGTACATATATTATATATATATGAAAAACATACCGCGCTACTTGCTATCCTTGAGGTTACCGCGCTGGGACGAGTCTTATCTCGATGGGACCTTTATGGGGGATATTGACTTGTACCCTAGAAGATAGATGTCCTTGGTACAGGCTATCGATGTGATAGTTCAGACGGTCCTAAGAGACGACGATATGTGCCACCCTCTTAGAGACTTGGAATCTATGCTTCGCCTCAATATTGTTTGTGTATTTATGTTAATACAATTTGAGAGTGATTCCGAATGTATTCCCCTTAATATGAGTGATATGGGGCTTTGGATAGTGGAAGTATGCACCCACCATAATTTATTTCGGGGTGCTGTTATATATATATTATACGAGTAGTTAATATATATATATGAGATTATGATATTTGAAACTGTCTACTGAAATTTGATAAGTAGAACATAGTTGTTGACTCATATTATTAAATACTTGTTTTGAAAAAGTATAATATGTCACGGTAAAACTTTATTGATTTTATAAAGTTAAAATGGAGGACTTTGTTTACTGTTTGGGACATTCTTTTAAAATGGAGTCGTGAATTATAAATCTTGCGGGTAATCTAAGTTAAGTTTAATCTTTTAGAAAGACTAGTACGTTAAATGATAAGAAACCGTTGGGAAGGTAAGTGAGATAGGTGTGCACATTAGAAGAGATATGAGTATTTTTCTCAAGAGAGAGACGCACTAATATGTTGTTGCATTGGCCTGTATCAATTTAAATACTTGCTAAACGTATTTTAAATCAAACACACTTTCGGGCTCTGACCCGTTTCTTTTTCTCTCTCTCTCTCTTGTATATATATATGTATATTTTCAGGTGCCCAGCCACAGGGGCGTCTTGCTTAGAATCCCTTGAGAAGAACGAGCTGCAGCTTAGGTGGGAGTTGCAGGTCACTTGAGTAGACGGCTTATGTTATTGACTCCACTCCTATTACTCTCATTGATTGGGCATGTGTCGCCCCTATTCATCATTTCATTTGTTGTTGGGATTTTTATATTTCAGTTATTTCCAGTATTGTTCTATGGGATTTATTCAGAATGGATTTGTGGTTTTAGTTCCTATTGTTGACATTCGATTTACGAATGGTTTATGTTATTTAGTTTATTGTGGTGTGATTCTTAATTGTAGAAATGTTGTTTTAATTAAATAAATCTTTTTCGTTAATTAAAAATTGGAAAGTTGTATGAAAATGTTTCTGACACTTAGCTTAATTATTTAGGGTGTTAAAAATTTATTTTTATCGACAGTGATGCTGAGACTGAACCAACTGTTTACCTTGATTTAATTTAATAAAGGAGTGATCGCCCGGTATTTAATTAGGCGGGGTGTCACATCTACGATTCGAGTATTTGTGAACAACTATAAGCGTTATAACTCTCACTTACTTTTCATCACAGTTTATCATAACCTCAGTAGTTTCTCGCGCATTATTGGTTTCTAAGGCTTTAGGGCATGGTTGTTTAATAAATGACAAAAGACGCCTCCTAACACTAGTTTATGTCGGAGACCCTTTATTCTGCCATTGTTTATGCTATAATTTGTGATTGACTTTGATTCTCTATACCTGTTTTTCTCCTCTTTTTTAACCCATTGTATATTTGAGAAAAATTCGGGGAGAAGATCATGAGTATTTTCTTGGAAATTTTATATTTATTCCTGTTCTCACTCAACTAATATGCCAATCGGTGTTTACTTTTGTTAACAGGCATCTCAGACCCATTGTATATATTCTTATATTTGTAGGGTATTGGTATGTATTGTAGTTGAGTAATGTGTTTTTTTCATCTTATTTTCGATTCTAGGATGGGAATGGGTAATTAGAACTTTTTTATCGGATAACTAGGATTTTTCAAAGGTTCAAGAAGACACTATATATTGAATTACTTGAGTCTATATATAAGGGAGTTCCAACTAGTTTTGATATTGAGATAAAGTAGGTTAGTTTTTCTGAGTTGCTCCATCTTACAAAGGTTCAAAAAGATTGAAGAACTCCTGTCCAAAAAAACCTCAAGATCAACTTAAAGGGAAGTTGTTTCCATTTATAACCACTTTAGGACACTTGCACTGCATATTTTTTTATTTCTATGAGCATATGTGGTTTTTAAACACTTCAATTAATTTTTAAATCAATATAACTCATTAAACAACATTTTTAAAACATTTAAAATAATTTTTGGAATTATTAAAATTTGGTTTTTAAAAGTGTTGGGTTTAAATTTTTTTATTTATAAAGTGTTTTAATTCAGTATAAGTTAGCTTGGGTAGGATCTCAAAGCGCTAGAGACTTCAGGGGGAGTTTGTAAATATTTTTAAACACGCATTTTACAGCCATTTTACATCGTACACGTGTTGGCTCCTAAGTGTGTTATTTTGTGTTTTCTACAAGACACATTCCCCTCATTTAATCTCAGCCCTTGGAAGATCTTTATCAACGTCCAATATGTGTTTATTTGCAATCCCAGAGTTACATGTTTAACCAATGAGATTACGTTGTTAGCACTGCTTGTTGTAGACCATTAGATTAGCAGTCAATAAGTCAAACTCAATCTCACTCGTAGGATTGCCCAAGATATTTGAGATCCTTCCAAAGCATGTATAAAAACCTATTGAGTCTCAGCCATTTGGGACTTTTGGATTTCGTCCAAACAAAGAGAAAAAGAGAAAGTAGAGAGAAGAGAAAGAAGGGAGAAGAAAGAGAGAGGAAAGAAAAGAGAGAAGAGAGGGAGAGAGAATAAACCATAATCTTCATATCCTCACACCTCTGAGTGATTTCCCTTCACCAAAACACCATAACCTTCAACGTTTCATACATCAAAACCCTAAACCTTAAGAGTTAGATCCATTTTAGTGTTTCTGTGAGACTGGTGTTGGGTTTGTTCGATATTTGAAGACCTCTTCAAATCTGAGTTTCTCTCATAACACATCTCCAAGAAAATGTCGAATTTCACTATTGAAACTTGAGATTTCAAAAAGAGAATATCACACGCTTATTTTTTATTCTCTTTTTGGATATGTTATTTTAGATCCATTATGTTTCAAAAGATTTTGAAAAATAATCTTATGTTTCTTCAAGGTTAAATCAGATCCTTAAGGCGTTTGTGTCTCTGGAATCATATTTTACATTTTGTGAAATAAATTTGTACAAAAATAAAAAGGGACACATAGGACCTTGGCTAGTTTTAAAATCAAGGTTGTTTTTCAGATCTGATCTTGATAAGAAACTTATATGACAAAATAGTTTGAATTAGACTATGCATGACATGTAGAACCTATTAATTCATAGGAGCTTGTCAGTATAAATAACTTGAGAGGGGGAGTTGCATATATTTGCATTTAGTAGACCTCGCATACACATTCTCACACACGAACACTTAGTCGCAGTTGTTCTATTTGAGAGACTTAGAATTTGTTAAAGTTGCTAGAATTAGAATCTAAAGAAAATGAGGTCAACGAAAAGGTAAAGAAGCAATAAGAAAAGATCAATTCTAGTGAGAAAACCTTTGGAGTGGAGTAGCTCATGAAGGTATAACTCTGAAGATAGATTTAGGATCTTTATGTGTTTTCTTAAGTGTTATAACCTGATTCTTTATTTTAGTGGATTTTTTATTTTGTGTCGTAGAGGGCACCGTAGATGTTTTCCTTGATTAATGATTTTACCACATTAAAATTCCGATTTTATTTTCTTTGAATGTTCTTAATTTTGGTTGTGATTGGTACTGCATGTTGGACTTAGTGGATGGTTTTTAATTTCTAAAACCTTAGGTAATTAACTATCAAATTTAGACTATATATTCATAAAAATATTTTGAACACATTGTGTGTTGTTTATTCGAAAAGGGTTTTGTCCCGGAGTTTACTCAACTTATAACATTATGTTATTAATCTAGTAAACAAGTTTTTCAGGAAAATCTAGCTTGATGGAAATGGGAGTGTGGGAGTCATTAGGGGCGATTAGGAGTATTTCAATGCCATATCTTTTATTGTTAGGAGCACCATCAAAGAATATTTTCCACCAGAACTTTTCTTAGGAGGTGCAAAGGTATCTTCATTCGGGAACTCAAAAATCTAAGCATCGGCTTCTTCCATAGCGTGGTGAGCAAGGTAGTCAGAGATGACTCTTCCTTTCATGTCTTTCTGTATGGAATATACAATATTTAATTTGGCTAACAACATCAACCATCGGGCCATTCGGCTAGATAAGGCTTTTTTCTCAAGAAAGTATTTGATATGATCCATTCGGGATATAAGTTTGATGGGATAAGCGAGCATGTAGTGCCGTAATTTTTGGGTGACCCAGACAATGGCGACACATGCTTCTCCAAAGAAGTGTAGTTAAGTTTGTACTCGGCCAAATTATGAGTGGCATAGTATATGGACCTCTATTTGTGGGATTCTTCAAGGTATTGGGCCAACAACGCCCCAGTTGTGCTCTCTGTTATGGTCAAGTAGAGGAGTAGGGGTAGACCAGGTTGTGGTGGCGTGAATACTCGAGGTTGGGTTCCATATTTCTCTATTAGATTAAAGTATTCTTGATAAGATTCATGCCAACCCTTGGTTGAATCCTTTCAAAGGAGTTTGAAAATGGGTTCACAAATAAAAATCAACTGGCTAATGAGCCGGCATGGATACTATAATTTTCTAAGGAAACCCCAAACTTTTTTCTCCGTTCGGGGTGGTAGCATTTCGAGTATGGCTTTCAGTTTGGCAGGATCTATTTCAATTCCCTTTTTTCTAACCATGAATCCTAAGAGCTTTCCTTTGGTAATTCAAGAAACACATTTATATGGGTTAAGTCGCACCTAGTATTGTCGTAGTCACTCGAAGAACTTACAAAGAGCGGGAACATGAGCTTCCCAAGTCTTAGACTTGATGATTATACACATAGACCTCGACCTCTTTGTGAATCATATCATGCAAGATGGTTGTGGCAGCCCTCTGGTAGGTAGCCCCTGTAATTTTTAGACTTAATGGCATAATTGTTAAATAAAAGGTTCCCCAGGGGCTGATGAATGCAGTTTTCTCTTGATGATCCGGTTGCATCTTCATCTAATTGTATCCAACAAAACCATCAATGAATGACTTGAGAGTGTGACTGGTCGTATTGTCCATAATCATGTTGATATTGGGTAGTGGGTAATCATCCTTTGGAGAGGCCTTATTAAAATCTCGGTATGAAAGTGCGAGCTTTTCTAAATCAAACCTCTGATACCACTTGTTGGAACGCGAGGCCCCCAATTCTAATTTATTATTTCCTTTTTATGTAAACTCGATGTGGAAGCGATGTGATGGTTCAACTTTAAAACAACAAATTTTAATTTCTTAAACAAATTAAAATTACACCAAGTGAAGTAAAATTAATCAATTAATATATTCACTTAAACCAATTAATTAATCCAAGTCCTAGAATTTGCCTAAGTCATATTTATCAATATTAGCAAACTAGGCGAAACAAAATTTTAGCAAATGACTTGAATTAAATAAACTTTACCCAATATTTAATTTAGCATCAAATTAAATGAGTGTGATGATTTAAACCAAATTTTATCTTGAATTATCCTAAGCATGCGTTCTAAATTATTTATGCAAGATAAAATAAATCAATCACACTACGCCGCGATGTACGAGGAAAACCCCAAGGCGGGAAACAACCTCGGACGGCCCTAGCCATAAATCCACTAGATACGAAGTTACAAGTACAAGACAGATAGACTTACAACGCATGACTCGATCCCTCTCAAGCCTCGACGCTTCTTCTTGTAGACACCACTTCCTAGCGGATAACCTTGGAACACCACCGCGGTCTCGGAATCCACCGATAGGGCTTTCTATGGTCACCGTCACCCGAGCAAGGAGCCTTTCTCCAAGTGGGTAGAATCGCAACAAAATGTCTTCTTCTTTGATGGATGTATAAGCAAACCAAAACTTCTCTTTGAAACGGAAGAGATAAACCGGTGCTAAACTCCAAGCAATTGATATGTGTATATGTGAACTTGGATAAACAATTTGGGTGTAAAACTAGAGTGATAAAGTATTTTCTCTTGAAAAATAGCACTCAAAACTTGAACATTTTCCTTAAACAATTTTAGCTCTCAAACTCTCTTTAAGAGATGGAATGGAAAAGTTAGGAAAAGTTAGATTGGAAAATGTTCTTCCCGCACATATTAAAGTCTAAAAAAGTTGGTTAAAAACTAAGTGGGGAAGTGGGTGAAAACATGCCGAAAAACTGCCAAAAATTGTTCCTGCCTGGCATCTTGTTCGAACGACATTTCGTTGAAACGAAATTCTCGTTCGAACGAGACTTCTAACGACGTTCCAGATTAAACTCGTTAGAATCTTGTTGGATATCTCGTTAGAACATAAGGTTCGTTCGAACGACATATCGAACGACATTTCATAGGCCTATACTGGAACCTCGTTGGGAGGTTCGTTCGAATGGCATTTTTGTTCGAACGACAATCTCGTTCGAACGACTCTATCGAACAAAAAACCAGAATGTTTGAATATTCTTTTTTAAGCCCAGAAAACTTTATAAACATTTATTGAAAGTTTTAATTAATTCTTTCTTAAAACAAAACGCAGTTTTTATAAAACCTAACACCCAATAAACTTGTTCCAAGCTCCTATATATATAATATTGCATTCATACCTTGGGAGCATGGAACTATGGTTGATGACGTATAAACGAGGCACGCAAACCGGCATATTTGATGAAGCTTTATACTCTTTGCCGCTACGTCTTCAACAAACACTTCATAGGCTTGAGAGTATTACAATTACATTCTATCCTATGAATAAATGTTTTTGTCCGGAATTGAGCCAACACTATACATGGACTCAATTGGAAATTTGTGTCCTTACAAATCTCTCCCTTTGGCTATTCTGGGACAAAAACCAAACAAAAATCCTAAAGGGACATCAAGCTCACTAGACTCAAAACATAACCCACCCAAACTTGACTCAACCCAAGGATCAAACGCTTTGCCATTGAAAGATGCCGCTTTAGAATAATTCTTGCACACTTAAGGAAACTATCAAACGCATAGGGAATATCAAAGTATTAAATGCAATTAAAATAAATACTCCCCCACAATTAATTCTCCTCTTTATCAAAACAATCTACCAAAGACGGTCGCGACTCCCCCTAAGTTAAATCTCCTAAATTAAGGTACGATTACAATAGGATTAGATACCATTTCTCCCCCTATCATTCTCCCCCTTTTTTTTCAGGAATAGGCAAAGGATATAGAACTAATAAACACAATGAAGCTTAAAGTGATAAGACGTGAAAACATATGAGCAACAAAAGCATAACTAATCCATTATAGATATTAAAAATGAAGTATAAGCATAGAAGGACTAGAAAGCAAGGCAAAGACAAACAAATATCATATATATATACACTAGAAATATACCAATGAAGCACTTGCATATATATATAGATATAAACACACATATAACACAAAATACAATAAGTTTGCACACTCGTATGGCAAAAATGTGTCATATGGAAACGTAAGTGTTGGGGTGTGAACTAGCAACAATTAAATTTAGACCCAAACACTTAATAAACATTCGCGGAGTTCTCATTTGATTGCAAACTTTATCACATTTAAATATAACCTCATGTGACAATATGAAGATTGAACTCAATGAACAAACATACACAATGCATACAAGCCTAGCATGATGATGATTCTACAAACCAAATAGAGTCATGACATTAAAGACAACTAGGATAAACGGACATTGTGCAAACCGTTGATATACCATCTAATTCTCCCTCAATAAGCATATATATTCTTTTGCTTTTGAATGGATATATCAAACAAACATAGGCCTTGGCAATTGTTTTCTTTTTAATGCCAAATATTCTGTTTTTAGGCCTTTGGATCACGTATTTCTTTTAGATCCAATAAACGATGGCTTACTATCGCAAAGGATTTAATTCATCCTTTCGGAGCCCTTCCCCGTGCACATTTAGATATATATATTTTTTTATCTCACAAAGCTCACGTGCAACGGATTGTGACATGCACTAGTCCTCCTAGGTCATAGATATGTAGATGACTAGATTGGTAGGAGAACACCTCAAAAAGCTCAAATATAAAATGTGACATTAAGATTTCAAAAGAGCTCGTGCATGTGTGAAAAGAGGCATATAAAAATAGAATCCATTTAAACAATACAAAATCCAACTACTCCATATAAAACATGGTAAAGAACATTTTAAGGATTGAAAATCTAAACCAAAAGTTCTAGCCACGTGGGAGCGTAAAAGATGGGATTCAAACACAAATATATGACACATAAAGTGTGTCAACCAAAAATACACACAAAAAAAAATATTTTTGAGTTTTTTACATTTTTAATCAAAAATAAATATTTACTCAAAAGGAAAAACAAAAATCATTTGTATTTTTCATTAATCTCAAATGAAACAGATAAAACACAAATGATAAACAAAAATCTTTTTATATTATTCAGTTAATTCAAACAAACGAAATATAATACAAAAAGATAAACAAGTCATAATGTCTTAGCATATGATATGAAATGAGGCAATGACTAGAAAATGACTAAACAAGCATACATTTAGCATGTGAATATAGCATGAAGTACAAACGCTAAAGTATGCAAACACTAACACATTCATCCTTTAGATTTAGCAAGGGAGGAAGCATGTGAGAGTAAATGAGAATCAAAAACCCTATTTTGCAAGGCAACCAAGTCGGATTTCCTAACCCAAATTAATGAAGAATGACTATCTTGGGGTGTTGGAACGTTAACTACCGTGGTTACTTTACTATGGAATTTTCTAGGAATTCGTTTAAGATCAAAACAAAATTTCCTAAGATGACCTTTTCGACCACAATGAGTACAAGTAAAAGCATGTCGAAAAGATTTACCTAAGGAGTGATCTTTAAATGCATTCCTAGTAGATTCTCCTAAAATGTTGGTATTGGCTTTATGAGTAGATTCATTACAAGTATTGAAGCCTAAACCACACGTGTCATTTTTAATTTGGACCGTTCCTAATATTTTATCTAATTTTTCCGAATGACACTCCAAATCAAATTTGACATTACTAGAGTCTTTTAATTTATTTTGCAATTCTAAAATGTTAGACTCTAATAAAACATTTCTCTCTTCAAAAGCAAGAACCTCCTTTTTCAAGGATTCCATTAAACCCTTAAGGCTATCTCTTTCGCCTTCTACATATTCAAGCTTCTCTTGAAGAGTCCTCTCACGTGTCCTAAGGTCTTCTATTAAAGCACTTTCATCAACGACCTTGACACTTTCTCTTAAACTAGCTTCTAACTTGAAATTAGCTCTTTTTAATTTAATAGATTCTTTATAAAGCTCTTGAAAAGCATTTTGAAGTTCACTCACATTAACCTCTTCTTCATTTTCAGTCTCTCTTTCTTCTCCACTCTCACTATCATAAAAAACAAGAGAATCATAAACTATGACCTTGGAAGTGTCATGTGTTAGGGTTTTATCAATCGATGAGTTCTCACTATCACTCACATGACTAGCCATAAAAGCCACAAAAGTTTTCTTAGTGGGGGAATCGGGCTTCTCTTCCTTATCACTATCACTAAGGGTCGCATTATATGAAATGGGTCGCTTACCCTCTTTCCTTAGTTTAGTGGGGCACTCAAAAGCCCTATGTTCATAACCTTCACAACCAAAACACTTATTAGACTCGTCCCTATCTAAATGTTCATTACTAGATTTAAGGATCTTTTCAGCTTTAGGAATCTTCTCCGCTTTAGAAATCTTCTCGTTCTTGTCATGCTTAGAAGATTCAAATTTCTTAAAATCATTTTTAAATATATCTTTGTTAATTTTAAGAAATTTTCTAAATTTACGAGCAAACAAATCCATGTCTTCTGAGTCACTATCACTCTCGCTCTCTACTACTTGTTTGACCTCTTTTCGGGCTTTTAAAGCAACGCCCTTTTCAATTTTCTTTTCAGTTTTAGAGGGAAACATATCTAGTTCATAGTTTTGTAAATCACCTATAAGCTCTTCTAATTTCGTAGAGGCTAAAGTGGGTAAAGAATTTAAAACGGTCACCTTTGGAATAAATCTATCGGGTAGGGACCTTAAAATTTTCTTTACAACACGGTCGTCAGGTATCTTCTCTCCCAAGTTAAAAGATGAATTGATAATATCAGAAAGTCTAGCATAAAATTCATCAAAAGTTTCTTTTTCATTCATTTTGATAGTTTCAAATTGAGTGGTGAGGTTTTGGAGTTTTGAAGCTTTAACGACACTAGTTCCTTCATGGTTAATTGCAAAATAACCCAAGCTTCTTTAGCGGTTTCACACGTCATAAAACGTCGGAATCCATCCGGTGTGATAGCGCTAAACAAAGCATTTAAACCACGGGAATTGAAATTCGCAAGTTTAAACTAATTTTCAGTCCATCTATCGACAGGTTTGGGAACACGTTCATTTTTGACTAAATAAGTTGGTGGGGACCACCTGTTAACAACAGACATCCAAACTCTCTCGTCGATAGATTTTAGTGCCGATCTCATACGCGCTTTCCAATACGCGTAGTTTGAACCATCTAGAATAGGAAATTTAGAAAATGGGGAAAATCCATTTTAGCCAAAAATTTAAAGGATCTTAACGAAATATATTATCGTTTCTGGATCTGATACCAATTTGAAAGTGCGAGCTTTTCTAAATCAAAGCTCTGATACCACTTGTTGGAGCGCGAGGCCCCCAATTCTAATTTATTATTTCCTTTTTATGTAAACTCGATGCGGAAGCGGTGTGATGGTTCAACTTTAAAACAACAAATTTTAATTTCTTAAACAAATTAAAATTACACCAAGTGAAGTAAAATTAATCAATTAATATATTCTCTTAAACCAATTAATTAATCCAAGTCTTAGAATTTGCCTAAGTCATATTTATCAATATTAGCAAATTAGGCGAAACCAAATTTTAGCAAATGACTTGATTTAAATGAAGATTACCCAATATTTAATTTAGCACCAAATTAAATAAGTGTGATGATTTAAACCAAATTTTATCTTGAATTATCCTAAGCATGCGTTCTAAATTATTTATGCAAGATAAAATAAATCAATCACACTACGCCGCGATGTACGAAGAAAAACCCAAGACGGGAAACAACCTCGGACAGCCCTAGCCACAAATCCACTAGATACGAAATTACAAGTACAAGACAGATAGACTTACAACGCACGACTCGATCCCTCTCAAGCCTCGACGCTTCTTCTTGTAGACACCTCTTCCTAGCGGATAACCTTGGAACGCCACCGCGGTCTCGGAATCCACCGATAGGGCTTTCTATGGTCACCGTCACCCGAGCAAGGAACCTTTCTCCAAGTGGGTAGAATCGCAACAAAACGTCTTCTTCTTTGATGGATGTAGAAGCAAACCAAAACTTCTCTTTGAAACGGAAGAGATAAACTGATGCCAAACTCCAAGCAATTTATATGTATATATGTGAACTTGTATAAATAATATGGGTGTAAAACTAGAGTGATAAAATATTTTCTCTTGAAAAATAGCACTCAAAACTTGAACATTTTCCTTAAACAATTTTAGTTCTCAAACTCTCTCTAAGAGATGGAATGGAATGGAAAAGTAAGGAAAAGTTAGATTGGAAAATGTTCTTCCCGCACATATTAAAGTCTGAAAAAGTTGGTTAAAAACTAAGTGGGGAAGTGGGTGAAAAACAACCAAAAAACTACCAAAAACTGTTCCCGCTTGGCATCTCGTTCGAACGACATTTCGTTCGAACGAAATTCTCGTTCGAACGAGATTTCTAACGACGTTCCAGATTGAACTCGTTAGAATCTCGTTGGATATCTCGTTCGAACATAAGGTTCGTTCGAACGACATATCGAACGAGATTTCATAGGCCTATACTGGAACCTCGTTGGCAGGTTCGTTCGAACGACAACGACAATCTCGTTCGAACGACTCTATCGAACGAAAAACTAGAAAGTTTGAATATTCTTGTTTAAGCCCAGAAAACTTTATAAACATTTATTTAAAGTTTTAATTAATTCTTTCTTAAAAGAAAACGCAGTTTTTATAAAACCTAACACCCAATAAACTTGTTCCAAGCTCCTATATATATAATATTGCATTCATACCTTGGGAGCATGGAACTATGGTTGATGACGTAGAAACGAGGCACGCAAACCAGCATATTTGATGAAGCTTTATACTCTTTGCCGCTACGTCTTCAACAAACACTTCATAGGCTTGAGAGTATTACAATTACATTCTATCCTATGAATAAATGTTTTTGTCCGGAATTGAGCCAACACTATACATGGACTCAATTGGAAATTTATGTTCTTACACGATAATAAACATACATATGAACCTTTCCTCTGAATTTCGACACTAGTACATTGTTTACTAGCCATATGGGATATTCAATCACCCAAATGAAGCCTACATTTAACTATATGACCACCTCTTCCTTAACCTTCAGCGACCATTTGGTACGGAGCTTTCGCGATTTTTGTTTGATCAGTTTGCATTCCAAAAGAGTTTAAATCTCATAATGAGCTATCTTGAGATCAATTTTGGGCATTTCATCGAAGGACCATTTGAAAACATCCAAAAATTCCTTTTTCAGTTCTTCGAGTTGCACGCGGTCTTTCTCCTTAAGGGTGGACCCTATCCTAATCTTGCGCAATTGGCTACTAAAATCGAGATTAATTATAAAAGTTTTTTCTTCATTAAATTGAATACGGTTGTGTTATTTGTTAATAACCTTATTAAGATTATCTAAGAATTATTCATTTAAAAAATCATCATCATCATCAAGAGTTTAATTATAATCACGACAATTAATGTAAGGCATAGAAAGATACTCAAAATCTTCGTTTATTTCATTCTATGAATATACAGCGTTGAAAACCTCATCGAAGGAGGTCTCTATTACATTGTGATCAGAACAGGGAGGAATAACAAAAGAAGAGGAAGTGGGATAAACATCAGAGTTGGGTTGCATTTTTGCGGGTGGAACTAAGATAGCATGCTAGTTGAGGAGAGGTGCATTAGCAATTTTGATCAGGAGGGATGGATTCGATAATGTAGTGTTTGAGTGAATAATGCACAGTGTCAACCTTAGTGTCTGCAGATTGAATGAAACCTCTGAGTCACTTTTCTCAGAATATCCAGTAGCAGCTATAGTCTCTTCTCAATGAGTGGTTTCACATGACGCAATCAACTTTTGACCTATAAGTAGTTGTCTTTGAAGAAGATATTCATTCAAGGCTTCATCGTCTTATCCAAATGATCATGCCACGATTCGGGAAAGATGCAAAAAGGGTAAATCTTTGCCCTCTTTGATGAATCTTCGGTTCAAGAAATCCCCTGAGATAGTCTTGGTACTTTATATCTTTCTCATCAACCGATATTGGCGGAGCATTTTGAATTCCTCTGTTGACGGTTGATAACCAATGCCATAAGGCGGAAAGGCCTTCTTTAACGCTATATGTTCTAGTATTCCCTGTTGTCGTTGTCCCAGTTCCAGTCAGGGTATGAAGTTCATGTTCTTGAACATTTATATCACACTGATCTTTCCATGTGGGATGTGTTTTGGACAAACACTATCTCTGAAACCATCCCCTACTGGGAGTGGAAGGGGTTCAACACAGAAACTAACATAGGTTTATCATTCGCCCTATGTTGTATCTCTAATACCGAATTACTATTGCTTGTATTCTCAGCGTTATCGTCATCACCCAAGATAGTGATGACCTGCCCATTACTGAGGAATTTTAGTTTCTAATGGAGGGAGGAAGACATAACCTTGATACAATGGAGCTATGGTCATCCGAGTAACAGGTTCAAAAAAGCTGGTATGTCGATGACTTGGAATTTAGTAACCAGATTTATAGGTCCAACCCCTATTATAAGCTTTATGGATCCCATCACTTCCCGATAAGTATTATCATAAGCATGCACGGTGATGGAAGTTGGAGAAAGGCCGCTTTCTTTCAGTCCCAAGCAGTTGAGGGTTCTTAACGGGCAAACATTAAGTGTTGATCCATTGTCGGCAAGCAAAAGTGGGACGTTCTTTACCATGACCTCAATAGAGATATTGAGAGAATAATTGTGATTTGGACCAAACTTAGGGATTTTCTCTTCAGAGAACGACAAAATTCTAGTGGAGGTTAGAGATCTGACTAGATTCACTACTTCTTCTGGCGTAGTGTAAAGAGTCCCACAAAGTGATGTTAGTCCGAGTTTTCTTCTATTGATCGAGGGTCTTTCTCTCCCCGAGGGTCATTTCTAGTATAGGGAGTTTCTCAACACTTTTTCCCTTATCGATCGTTGTTGATTGATGGTTCAAAACCTGGTAATTCCACCCCGATCTAGTCATATAATTCACAGAAGAGGGGAAAATAGAAATCATATTTCTTCATCTATCTCACGTTGTTCGGTCAGTTTGTTAATCTCTCCTTATAGATTATCAAGTGATATCATTACACATATACTGACTACTTGGCTAGTCTTGTTTGGGCTTTGATCTTCATCTGAACTTGAAAGCGATAGATTTTCTAACTCAATGCTCTGATACCACTTGTTGGAACACGAGGCCCCGAAATTTTAAAATCTTTACTATAAAAATTAATTTCAATTTCCTTTTAAATATATGCGGAAGCGGAGATGGTTCAATTAAACAAATTAACTAATTTTAATTTCTTTTAAATTAAAATTAAACCAAGAGAAATAACATTAAACGCACACGTATTTTTAATTTCACTAAAACCAACTTAATTTGACCCAAGTCCTAGAAATTTGCCTAAGTCATATTTTCAATTTTACCAAATTAGGACAAACCAATTTTAACAAATTAAGTGATGACTTGAATTAAATTAACATAAATATTACCCAAATTTATTATGCACCAAATTAAACAAGTAGTGATTTAAATTAATTTTATCTTTTTACCTAAGCATGCGTTCTAGGTGAGTATTGCAAAAGATAAAATAAACAATGAATCACTACGCCACGATGTACGAGGAAAAATCCACAATGGGAAAAAATCTCGGACGGCCCTAGCCTCAAATCTACTAAGTATGGTTTTACAAGTACAATACACGAAAGACTTACAACACTCGACTTGACTCCGTACAAGCCCTGACGCTCCTTCTAGTACACACCTCCGCCTAGCGAATAACCACGGAGCTCCACCGCGGGCTTGAAATCCACCGATCGGACTTTTTCGATCACCGTCCCCCGAACTAGGAGCCTTTCTCCAAGTGGGTATGACAATGCAAACAATCTTCTACTTTGTGGGATTTAGAAGCAAACCCAAACTTCTCTTTAAACTGTAGAGATAAAATCAGTACCAAACTCCAAGCAAAGTATATATATAGAGGAACTTGGATATACAAACTATGGGTGTCAAAATAGAAGTGTTTTAAAGATTTTCTTGAAACATTAACACTCTAAACAATGAACTTTTTCTTGGAAATTTGATCTCTCAAAAAAACTCTCTAGGAGGTTGTAGGATTTGAAAAGTTAAACCAAAAATGTTGATTCCCGCACTAGTTAAATTCTGTCAAAAGTTAATGGGGTAAAGAAGTGGGAAACATAGAAAAACTGCTCAAAACTGCAAATTAAACTGTTCCCGCCAATTCTCGTTCGAACGAGATTTTCGTTCGAATGAAGTCTCGTTGGAACGATACTTCTAACAAAGTTCCAGAGGCAAGTCGTTGGCAAACCTCGTTCGAACGACTTTCTCGTTCGAACGACAATATCGAACGACTTTCTCGTTCGAACGACAATATCGAACGAACTTCCAGAAAGTATAAAAATTTGATTTTAGCCCAGAAACTTTATTTTAATGTTTTAAAGAAACGTTTTGAAAATAAATAATTGTTTAAACATAAATTACATCCATATAAATATTGTTCCAAGCTCCTATATATATATATATATATATATATATATATATATATATATTAAAATGCATTCATACCTTAGGAGCAATGGAACCATGTTGATGACGTAAAAACGAGGCATAATACACACGACATTTGATGAAGCTTTATACTCTTGGCCGCTACGTATTCAACTTTAGTATGTCATAGGCTTGAAGGATGGTCAATAACTCTATCCTATGACTCAAACGTTTTTGTCCGGAATTGAGCCAAAACTACAAATGACTCAATTGGAAATTTGTGTCCTTACAAATATCCCCCTTCGGCTACTCCGGGACAAAAACCAATAAAAATCCTAAAGGGTCGTCAAGCTCTGCTAGACATAGAAAAAATGTCCCACCCAAAATAAAAGCACAATACTTGACTAAAAAAACCCAAGGATCAATATCTTTGTCGATGATGAAAGTTGCCATTTAGAAGAATTCCTGCACACTTAAGCAAACTATCAAATGCATAGGGAATATCAAGAATATTAAATGCATAAAATAAATACTCCCCCTAAATTAATTCTTACTCGCCCTAAATTAATTCTCCCCTTTATCAACTGTGAACTATCTATGAAGGTCGCGACTCCCCCTAAGTTAAATCTCCTCCAAACTAAGATATGAGTACAATAGGAATAGACATCATTTCTCCCCCTATCATTCTCCCCTTTTTTGTTCAGGAATAGACAAAGGATAACAAACTAATTTGAACATGATGCTTAGAGTGATAAGAACATGAAAGCATATGGGAAACAATAGCACAACTAATCCATGCAAATAATAATGGATACTAACTAAGATGCAAGAAAATGATACAAATATGATACATAACTATTAAGCATGTGATGTCAAAAAAGGATGCAACAAGAGAGATACCAATTATGAATTAAATCATAGATGGACTAGAAAGCAAGGCAAAGACCAAATAAAAATATCATATATATACATACTCTAGATATACCAAGGATGCACACGCACATATCTATAGATATAAACACGCACATGACAAAAAATACAATAAGTTTTTCATACTCGTATGGCAAAAATGTGTCATATGAAAATAAAAGTGTTGGGGTGTGAACTAGTAAAAATTAAATTTAGACCCAATGACTTAAAACATGTTCACGGAGTTCTCAATTGATTGCAAACTTCATCACATTTGAATATAACCTCATGTGACAATATAAATTGAACTCAATGAACAAACATAGAGAACACATATAAGCCTAGACTTTTGATGATTCTACAAGCCAATGGAGTCATAAAATTGAAAGAATAACTAGGAAAAATGAACATTGTGCAAACCGCTGATATACCATCCAATCTCCCTCAATAAGCATATTTGAATGAATATATCAAATAAAAATAGGCCTTGGGAATTATTTTTCTTTTTAATGCCATATTTTCTGTTAGACCTTTGGACCATGTATTTCTTTTAAGTCCATTTCAAACGGTGGCTCACTATTCTCAAAGGATATTAATTCCTTTTGGAGCCCTTCCCCGTGCACATTCAAATATATCATTTTTTATATCTCGCCCAAATCTCACGTGCAACAGATTTTGACATGCACTAGTTCTCCTAGGTCACAAATATGTAGATGACAATATTGGTAGGAGAACACCTCACAAAGCTCAAATATAACATGTGAAGATTAAAATTTCAAAAGAGCTCGTGAATGGGTGAATAGAGGCATATTAAAAATAAAATCCATTATATCAACACCAAATCCAACTACTTCATATAAGCATGGTAAATAAAATTTTAAGGATTGACAATCTTAACCAAAATTTCTAACCACATGGGATCTTAAAAGATGGGATTCAAACACAAGTATATTCCACATAAAGTGTGTCAAACTAAAATACACACAAAATAATCTTTTTGAGTTTTTTGACTTTTTAAATGAAAAATAAAAAATATTTACTCAAAAGACAAAACAAATCATTTGTATTTTTTCATTAAGCCTAAATTTTAAAAATGAAACACAAATGATAAACAAAAATCTTTTTATATTTTACATTTAATTCAAACAAAAATGAAGGAAATATAATACAAAAGATAAACAAAAATCATTATTCTAGCATGTGATTAAGCATGGAGCATAGACTAGAAAATGATTAAATGAGCATAAATTTAGCATGATAATATAGTATGAGGCACAAAAAACTAGAGTATGCAAACAAAACTAACACATTCAACCTTTAGATTTTGCAAGGAAGGAAGCATCTGAAAGTAAATGAGAATAAAATACCCTATCTTATAAATGCACCAAGTTGGATCTCCTAACCCAAACCAATGACGAATGACTATCTCGGGGGGTAGGAATCTTGGCTACCCCGGTTGTTTTACGTTGGGATTTTCTAGAAATCTTTTAAGATCAAAACAAAATTTCCTTAAGATGACCTTTTCGACCATAATGTGCACAAGTAAAAACACGTCAAAAATTGGCACATAAGGATTGATCTCTAAAGGCTTTCCTAGGCGATCCTCCTAGAATATTGTTTTTGTCTTTATGAGTAGATTCATTACAATTATTGAAGCCTAAACGACAAGTGTCATTTTTAATTTAGACCGTTCCTAAAATTTTATCTATTTTCTCCAAACGACACTCCAAACCAAATTTGACTTTTCTAGAGTCTTTTGATTTATTTTCTAATTCTAAAATTCTAGACTCTAACAAAATATTTCTCTCTTCAAACTCGAGAAGCTCTTTTTTCATTGACTCCATTAAACCTCTAAGGCTATCTCTCTCGCGTTCTGTATATTCAAGCTTCTCTCGAAGAGCTCTCTCTCATGTCCTAAGGTCTACCACTAACGCACTATCATCAATGAAATTGACACGCTCTTTTAAACTCACATCTAGCTTCAAATTTTCTCTTTTAACTTAATAGACTCTTCATAAAGTTCTTGAAAAGCATTTTGAAGTTCACTCACATCAACCTCTTCTCATTTTCACTCTCTCTTTCTTCTTCACTCTCAGTACCATAACAACTAAGGGAATCATAAACTTTGACCTTGGAAGTGTCATGTTTTAAAATTTCATCAGTAGGAGAATGCTCACTATCACTCACATGAATAGCTATAAAATTCAAAAAGTTGGGCTCAGTGGGGGAATCGGGTCCCTCTTCATAATCACTATCACTAAGGGCTTCATTAAAAGAAATTGGTTGCTTACCCTCTCTCCTTTGTTTAGTGGGACACTCTTTTTCCCTATGGACATACCCTTCACAACCAAAACTCATATTTGAATCGTCCTTATTTAATGTTCATTAATAGTTTTAGGGATTTTCTCGGGTTTGTCATGCGTAGATTTTTCAAATTTCTTAAAATCATTTCTAAATTTCTCTTTGTTAAATTTAAGAAATTTTCGAAACTTTCTAGCAAACATAGCCATATTTTCTGAGTCATTGTCACTTTCACACTCTACTACTTGTTTTTCCTCTTTTTGGGCTTTTTAAGCAACTCCCTTATCTATTTTCTTTTCAGTTTTAGAGGGAAACATGTCCAGTTAATAGGTTTGTAAATCACCTTCTAGCTCTTCTAATTTCGTAGAGGCTAAAGTTCGTAAAGAATTTAAAACGGCCACTTTTGGAATAAATCTATCGGGTAGGGACCTTCAAATTTTCTTTACTACTCGGTTGTCGGGTATTTTCTCTCCCAAATTAAAAGATAAATTAACTATATTGAAAATTCTAGCATAAAATTCATCAAAAGTTTCTTTTTCGTTCATTTTGATGGTTTCAAATTGAGTGGCGATGTTTTGGAGTTTCAAAGCTTTAATGACACTAGTACCTTCATGAGTGAGTTGTAAAATATCCCAAGCTTCTTTAGCGGTTTCACACGTCATAATGCGACGAAAGTCATTCGGTATGACCGCGTTAAACAAGGCATTTCAACCACAAGAATTAAAATTTAAAAGTTTAAATTCATTCTCACTCCATCTATCGGCGGGCTTGGTAACTCGCTCATTATCTACTAAATGAGTAGGTGGGGACCACTCGTTAACGACAGATAAGCAAACTCTCTGGTCGATAGATTTTAGTGCCAATTTCATTCACGTTTTCTAATACGCGTAGTTAGAACCATTGAAAATAGGAAATTTTAAAAATGGAGAAAATTCCATTTTATCCAAAAATATTTAAAGGATCTTAACAAAGTAATTTATCATTTTGGCTCTGATACAAATTTCAAAAGTATAGGACCTCAATTTTTAAAATCTTACCACAAAAAGTAATTTCAATTTCCTTTTAAATATATGCGGAAGCGGAGATGGTTCAATTAAACAAATTAACTAATTTTAATTCCTTTCAAATTAAAATTAAACCAAGTGAAATAAGATTAAACAAACACATATTTTTAATTTCACTTAAACCAACATATTTTAACCTAAGTCCTAGAAATTTGCCTAAGACATATTTTCAATTTTACCAAATTAGGCCAAACCAATTTTAACAAATTAAGTGATGACTTGAATTAAATTAACTTAAACATTGCCCAAATTTATTATGCACCAAATTAAATAAGTAGTGATTTAAACCAATTTAATCTTTTTACCTAAGCATGCGTTCTAGGTGAGTATTGCAAAAGATAAAATAAACAATGAATCACTACGCCGTAATGTACGAGGAAAAACCCACAACTGAAAAAAACCTCAGACAACCCTAGCCTCAAATACACTAAGTATGGTCTTACAAGTACAAGACAAGAAAGACTTACAAAACTCGACTTGACTCCGTCCAAGCCCCGATGCTTCTTATTGTACACACCTGTGCCTAGCGAATAACCACGGAGCTCCACCGCGGTCTCAAAATCCACTGATATTACTTTGCTGGTCACCGTCACCCAAATTAGGAGCCTTTCTCCAAAGGGGTATGACAACGCAAACAATCTTATTCTTTGTGGGATTTAGAAGAAAACCCAAACTTCTCTTCAAACCGTAGAGATAAAATCGGTGCCAAACTCGAAGAAAAGAATATATATAGAGGAACTTTAATATACAAACTATGGGTGTAAAACAAAAGTGTTTTAAAGATTTTCTTGAAACATTAACACTCTAAACAATGAACTTTTTTTTGGAAATTTGAGCTCTCAAAAACACTCTCTAGGAGGTTGTAGGATTTGAAAAAGTTAAACCAAAAATGTTGGTTCCCGAACTAGTTAAGTTCAGTCAAAAGTTAGTGGGGTAACGAAGTGCGAAATATGGAAAAACTTCTCAAAACTGCTAATTAAACTGTTCCCCCCAAATCTCATTCAAACGAAATTATCGTTTGAATGAGATTTTCGTTTGAATGAGATTTTCGTTCGAACGAAGTCTCGTTCAAACTATACTACTAACGAGGTTCCAGAGGCAGGTCATTGGCAAAAATCGTTCGAACGACATTTTCATTCGAGTGACAAACTCGTTCGAACTTCCAGAAAGTATAAAACTTTGATTTTTGCCCAGAAACTTTATTTTAAAGATTCAAAGAAACTTTCTAAAAATAAACAACAGTTTAAACATAAATTACACCCATATAAATATTGTTCCAAGCACATATATATATATATATATGTATATATATATATATATTAAAATGCATTCATACCTTAGGAGCAATGGAACCATGTTGATGACGTAGAAACGAGGCACAATAAACACGACATTTAATGAAGCTTTATACTCTTGGCCGATACATCTTCAACTTTAGTATGTCATAGGCTTGAAGGATGGTAAATAAATCTATCCTATGACTCAAATATTTTTGTCCGGAATTGAGCTAAAACTACAAAGGACTCAATTGGAAATTTGTCTCCTTACAAAACTATCGAATTCATCTCCCAATTCGGTGGCAACGACATCATCTTTCCACGAGAAGTCAATGCATTCTATAACCTCAACAACGTCTTCATATAGATCCTCCCATTCAATGGGGAGATGTAAAAGAGAAGGTACCAAGTTCCCTTATAGTTTTAAAGCATCAAGTAACTCGAACATATTGTGAATTTCACCAATTTATTGGAATAAGTCTGTCAAGATCTGGATGACATCATCTAAGGTGGATTCTTCGGTGGGTACCACCCAAATATCTGACTCTCAATCCCACTTTTGAGATTCTAAGAACAGTGTGCTGAATTTTTGGCAGTCAATAGTCATCTCTACGGGTAATTTCAGCCAGAATTCTTGGAGCTGATTCAATACCGCTGATAATTCCATATATTTTCCTCCAGAACAAGTACGAACAGCAATGCATGCTATTATAAGGATTGAAAGGGCCTATCGGTGAAATAAGTAGGATGCAGGAGAAAATATGGACAGACTTTAAGGTATTTATGTGAATAAAAAGGTAAGTGAGTGATTTGTTGGGTACAATTTAGGTAGATGGGTCAAATTCTGGATCTTTTTCTAGGAAGATAGCATTTGCATGACTTGGGAGTGGATAGTGGGTTTTTTTTGGCTTAGGATTGGTTGGTGGGACAATGATACCGTAATCAATCAGACATTAGTTACATTTCAGAGATGAAAACCCTGATTAGTGGTATGGGTGACATTTTGATGAAAATCACAATGGGCATCGGGCTTGAAATTTTTAGGAAGAGAATTTGGTAAGGACGAGGGCCGAATAGCTTGATAAGATTTTAACTCAAAAGGGCTTATTAAACTTTGGAGAGGGGAGCATGAATCTTGGTGTATTCCTTTCAGACTGGGTTAGGGTGGCTTTCTGGTGCCCATGAAGTGGAAGGTTGAGAGATGTTATTGATGGTTGAAATTATGGTACTGGCAGGCTAGCCAAACTTTCTTAGAGTGAACTGTTTAAATACTTTCTTTGGCTCCACTTTTGTCTTGGCAATACTTTTTTTTGATATCCACTCCTTCTTCCCAAACGGCTTGAAAATGGGGGTAATACTATCATCCTATCGTCGCTCGCACATGGGGTAAGAAGTTTTTCTTCACAATACTGATAGTTTCCTTGGAATTCTATTTTAGAAGATCTAAATCATAGAGACTAACCTCCAACTCACCGTTCTACTTGTACTGTGACATGAATTCAAGGGTAACATCCTCCCAACCGCAAATTCTGGACTCCTCAAGAGATAAGAACTAGCAAAGTGCATTTTCCTTCAAATTTTATTAGAACATCTGGGCAATTATTTTCTCGAAGGCACCAAGGAGGCTCATAGCTCAGTGGTGACTTTAGAGATGAATAATTGGGGGCCCGCACACACAAAATTCTTAATTTTGGGCATCTTAAACTTTTTGATGGCCTTGCTGAGAGTAGGAAGACATATGAGTGTAATCCACGTAGTTACCAAAGATTCGAACATGGTCCAACTTCTTGGTCAACAACTTAAGGTCCTCCTTGACCTTGTTTAACTCTTATTCCTTCGAATCAATGGTCACGGGTAGGTTAGTCCCTAGTTGGGCAAGATTCATCATAGGAAGCTGAGTTAACAGTGCCCATTGGAAGGAGGTGCACGTCGATCGTGTTGGTACTCTTTCAGGACCCAAATAGGTTCAGGTGCGAGCGAAACAATAGCACGAGGGAAGAGGACCCCAGGCACTTCAAAAATAGGGTTTCGAGTTTACAACATCTCATGAGCCTCATTTTTAAGATTATCAATCTTGGCAGCAAGTTGGGCTATAACCGTCATCGAATCAAGTAGAACCTTCGATACTTGGTGTGCATTCTCCATGGAAAATGGGTGACAGTTGATTCCAATATTGAAGGAAGTAGCGGGAGGACTGACGGGGCTTCGATGTGGTTTGACAGAAGACCGAAGTCAGTAGGGATCCAGGTCAAGGGTTGAGTATGCGATCAACCTGAGAACGAAAATGATTTGAATTTATTTCTAAAAAAAAGGAAAAAAATTATTCTAGTAGGAAAATATTTTTGACATTTTTGGAAAAAAGAGGATAATTTTTTTTGGGTATTTTGATAAAATGAGGAAAAATGTTTTTGACAATTATGATAAAATAAAAGAGGATGTTTTTGGTATTTTGCTAAAAGAGTGAAAACAAATGTTTTTGACACTTTTGATAAGGAAGGAGGAAAAACAAGGGATAGGTCTCAGCATGATTATTTTAGTTATTATATTTTCACTTGTATTAGGTCTATCTAAATGTAAAAAAAAATGTTGGATGGGACCCGAGCTTGGGAAAAATCGAGTTTGAAAAATATGTAAAACACGACTGCACTTATTACTGGGATAATGGACAGGGTCCGATTTTAAAAAAAGATGAAATCGTGCAACAATTTGGGCAACATGTCGAACCATCATTTTGGTAGAGTTTTGGGCAGTAATCGACAAAGTAAATATCAGTGCCCTAGGTTTGACGTCTATATGAGGGTATGCATTTGTTGGCTTAGTGAAAAGGTTCCCCCTTTGGCATGACTTGCACGATGCTCGTCTTGCTCCTGAGGGAAGTCGTATGTGTGGACAAACTATTTGATATACCTGAGTTTACATGAATTTTCTCACTATATACTTCATGGGGACAGTATGTGTGAGAGAGAATTCAATACACTCGACGCACGTGAACGAGTTCCCGACGATATACCTCCCGTCATAACTTCGATCAAGTAGTACGATGCGGGTAAACCATTCGATATACGTCAAAGGTGCTTGGCCAATGGAAGTTGAGAGTCATATTTCTTAAGCTAACTGTGACCTATCGGACCAGGGCCCATCACAAAGTGACCCCCCAGTACGAGACAAAATTTGGGTCAATATCCATGCTCTTTGGTGATGTACTGTGGAAAATGCATGATTCTTGATTAGTATATTATGGAGAGAGTAATTTATTTCGCATGATGAGAACTATACTAATAAGGAAGAATGTACAAGTACCATAAAAAGTAAATCTAGCATGGAGCATGAAATTTACACTAAGCATGGATATGTCAGAGTGAGTGATGTGTGAATAAGTATAAGTGAGTGTGTGGTATCCAACTTAAGGATGGATTAACTACAAGTGGTGTGTGATAAGTATGAGTGAGAAAGGATATATATATACAAGTGTGATAAGTGTAGGTGTGTGCTAGTGACACCTAAGTATGGATATTCTAAATGATTTGTGCAATATGTGGATATAAGTGATCTTAAGTGTAAGTAGTGTGAAGGGTACATGGAGAGTATATACAAGTGTGTGAATGAGGAGTGATATAAGAATGAGATAGATATATGCAAGAAATAATAGAGGATATAAATAGGAACATAAAGGTAGGAGCATATGCACATAAGTAGAAAATGATAACACCCATGCTAACAAAGTCTGGCCTTATTATGATAAGTTTCTCCCCAACGGAGTCGCCACTATGGCCATACATTCCCTTAACGGGGGAGGGGGGTAGATAGGAGTTAATGTGTCGCACCCTTTTCTCCTAGGAGCGCTCGATCATCGTCGATGTGGAGTGAATGTAAACAGATGCAGTTGCCAGCCTATTTTGCACAAAACAGGCAAATGAACATGTCGCTGCTTCAAGAGAGCGACATCAAAGACAAATTGATGCTTACGAAACCAATAGTTCAGAGGTTCAAGGCTAAGTTATGGAATGGGAAGGTGTTAGGAACCCATTCAGCCCTTTCGGTCTTTTATGGGCTTGTGTTACTATTTTCCTTAATTTATTCATGAAGTGTGTGTGCGTGTATATATAAATGGAGATTAGAATCGCCTGACTCACATCATGTAAATGATAGAGTGAGGATATCCAAAGGAATGTTCCCAAAGTAATATTTAGAAAATATTATGTGTGAGCTTGTCTAGATATTAATCGTTATGATGGGACGATAATATTTGTTAGATAAAATGCAAAAATAAATCTCAAGTATGATACATATGAGTAATATATAGATAAAATAAAAAGGATTAAAATGTGAAAATTGAAAAATTGGAAAATTGAAAAATTGAACTCGAGTCTCAGGCTTTATCCCGAAATGCCTATGTAGCCAGAAAAGGCATCAAAATCCGCGTAGTTTGCATGCGGCACAAGGGTGGGGTTTATCCCATTAATTTAAATAGGAGTTTATTTTATGTGTTTGTGAAGAAAATGTATTTTTAGTTTTGAGATATTGTGATGGATAATCCCGTTGAAATTTATAGGTCTAACCCTTTTTTTTTATTTTGTTTTTTATTATTTAAATTAGAGTATCTGAAATATATATAATAAAGGATGATATTTTAATGTGTATGATCTAGAGTAAAAACAAGATAAAGGATTTATTTAACTAATGCAAAAATAAAGAATCTGAAGAGAGGGGAGGATATTTGGACATTCTTTGGAGAATTAAGGCTTGATCTTGATCCTTGATGATCTCCCTTGAATGTTGGGATGAATTTATGATGATAGAAAAGGATATTTTGCTAACCTGGGCATGAAAATGATGGGAATGAAAGATGAAAAGAGATTTCACACAAGAAAACTTCGTTGATTGCAAGAGAATGTTCGTGGGATTACTGATATTGGTGGATTTGAGGTGTGTCTTGAGAATGAGATCATGCCCTCCTTTTATAGGGTAGGGGGACTGTCAATTGGCATACCCCTAGACCTTCCAATTAGTAGGTGATCATAGACACACTACCGATAGGCAAGGAAATGGACATGTCAATTGGTAGTCTCATGTAGATGTTTTCGAAAAAATAGTCGCAAAAGGAAATCCTTAAATTTATATCGTGCATAGGGAATACCTTTAGAAAGTTCATTAAGAAACCTTCAAGTGTCATTTGGGACCCTCCGGGGTACAGGAGTTGAGTTTGTGTCAAACGGGAATCGGAAACGTTTACCAGTCCTTTGGACGGAAGATCGTCAGATGGTAATGGATCATTCCTCCAAATCACAAATCAGAATTGTGCATCGGGTAGATCATTGGAAAGGTTATGCGAGGTACTTCGACTTTCCAAAAATTTTTATTCGGTTCGGAGAGTTGACATTGGTCAATTGGGGCTCAAAAGCGCCTGGTGACCTCTAGGAGTAAAATGGGTCATTCGCCAGTAATGTAAGGCTGATTTGATCATGGGGATGACCGTTAGAATGAAAGTTTGGTTCCCTTCTAGTATTAATTCATACTCATTCGAGTTGAACTATTGACCTCGATCAAATGGAGCCCGAGAGCGCCTTGTGGCCTCTAGATAAATTTTCGGAGTAAAACGGGTTATTCGTCTGTAGCGTAAGACTGATTCTCATAGAGGGTGGACCGTTGGAAAGGGGTTTCAGTTCCCTTAAAGGATTCTTTAAGCTTTCACTCTGGCAATGTATTTAATTGGGGTCAAATCTGGGGCCCGGGAGCGCGCAGTGGCCTCCAGATTGATTTTCGGTAGTAAAATGGTTCATTCGTCTGAACTATTATGTCGATTCATGCATGAGGCGGACTATTAAAATGGGGATTAATAGGCCTTCGAAAATTCATCGAGATGGGAGTCAAATGGATCCTGGGAGTTTTCGATGGCCTCTAAATTGGTACTCAAAGTATGACCTAGGTTTTTTAGTGACATTGGGAAGTGTTAGGGACCCAAGGAGAGACTTAGGGGGTCCTAGAATGTGGTATCTATAATATGCATCCTACAATTTCTTTGAAAGTTCAATATTACATTTTATCAAGGTTCTAAAAAACGCGGGGCGTGAACGAGGCGTGGAGGCCAAGCCTTAAGCCTTTGAAGCCTAGGCGGGCCTTGGCGTAAACAGGCGTAAACAGGCGTCAAAAGGCGTTTAGGCCTTCTTAATATATTTTAATATTTTTTAACCATAAAAAGGCTATTAAAAAACTAAAATTGTACATATTATAAAAATATGTTTGAATATTTACAAATTAAAGTACTATTTGATTATTTTGGATGAGATAATGGTCTGGTTTGTAAAAAAATTCTTTAAAAGACGATATTATTTCACTAAAGCATTGTTCTTTTTAGAAAAAAAAATGCGCCTTAAGGGTTTTACCAAGAATAAGGCGTGAAAAACTTAAGGCGAGGCGTTTCTCCCATGCCTCAAGCCTAGGCGTGCCTAGGCGGGTTTTTTAGAACAGTGCATTTTATCATGAAATCAAAAAGTTTAAAATAATTTATGCAAGAAATAATTACCTTACACATTCTAAAAACTATCATTATTTCAAACTCAAACTTTTATCCACTTTTATCACATATTTTCTAACTTAATATCATATGCAGTGATAATAGGCCTAAATAAGCATATTAATCATCCATATAATAAAGTAAGAAACTTATATATGTCATAAGATGAAAAAATGATGTCATTAATATAATTTATCTATGTAATGCCTCTTTTTCCCTTCACATTTTTAATTTCCCCCCCTTTTTTGCTTTCCAAAATTACACTTTGATTTAAAATTTTGGATATTTTGGTCAAAGTGACTTTATCAATTTGTTCAGACTCTTTCTCATGGTTAACCCACAGCTGAGATTGAATTTTAAAAGTCTAATGATTTAAGAGTTTGACACGTGGACAATTACTTTTATGGCAGGTATTTTTTTACTAAGAGCGCATACACATATGAACTATGTCTCCCACGCTAAAAAATGATTCTGAGTATTTGTACTGCCTCGAGCCTCCCACCCATCCCATCTTTCACCACTTCCTCTTAAATGCAGAGAAGTTGTACCTCTTAGATATGTTTGTTTACAAGTTGATGCATGCTTTCCTCCCACTTAATTTATCCTCTCCCACACGTCAATCCCCCTTTCTCTCTTCTCAAAATCCAAAGATCTTCTACTCTCTCTAAAACCAATCCTCATCTCCCCTTTTTATTTGGTGTAGCTCTTATTTTAATTTGGTAACGAACAATTGCAGACGACCTTCAAGGCTACGCCCTTCAATGACACCCCCAACGAACAGTTACAGACCGCCTTCAATGCTATAACCGACCTTCAACGCTACGGGCGGGCTTCAACGCCATGATCTCAGCTTAGGACCGACTTTATAAAGAGTTATAGTTGGATTTTGAAATATCTATAGCTTCAAATGGGTTATAATTGAAGCCTCTACTGTGTTTCGGGTTCGGCGGGAGACCAAATCTTTACCAGCGGGAGATTTTATCTCTAGTTCCACCAAAAAAATTTACAGGACCCATACTCTCACTCATCCTTTGATTTAATTTTTAAGGTTTGTTTTGGGTTTAATATTTGATTCTTAAATCACCACCCGGTTTTGATTCTTAAATCACCCTTTTTTTGTTGATATATCTTTCTCAAACGGTTTTTGTTGTTTTTTTGTGGTCACCCTTATTTTCGCCACCATCTTCACTATCTGTAAGGTAAAAAAATAAATATATAGGAATCTGATCCTCCTCAAATCCAGGTGCAACGTCAATTGCTGTAACCGAGAGTGCAACATTTGACCCGTCTTTAAATAGGGTCTCGATGTTGGAGCTCCAAAAATCTACCAGGAATATCTCAAAGGACCTTATAACTGGTGACGGTAGTTTTGAGTTGGTCTATAAGGCCACTGTTTCTAACGGCGTAAGCATCGCCATGAGTTCCGGGTTGAGACGGTAGTTTTAGGTATTTTGGCTACAGTCCTGTTTCAACATCTATTTTTTAGCATCGATCCCATGAGTTTTTTACTTAGTTAAAAGTCCCATAACCGTTCCTTTCCTTCCCATAACTATTTCATTTTGTGGGTTGTTTTCTTGACTTTTTTTGTCCTGCATTAATGGAGATAAGGCCACGTTTTTTTAACAGGACCAACAACAAAAAGAAAAACTCATGGGATCACTTACTTATTTATTTGAAAAAGGGGGACTAAATACCTCTGAGCCCCGGTACTTTTGGCTTGGTCTATATTTTCTGATCCCCAATTCAAGTTGGCCGTAGTTTTATTTGATACTATGTTCTATTTTTGCTAGATATGATTGAATGTTGCTAAGTATTTTGATTTTAAATATACAATACTCAAATTAGTAGCACATTTTGCTGAAATAATAGTATAACTTAATTTTTTATTGAAACGGCAAAGTTGAGTGAATTTTGGAAAACAAAAAGAAATTTACATTGTACTTTAATACCTGATTGTGTTATATGGTGGGATTTCGATTTGTTTATGATTTTTTATTTTTAAACTTGATGTTTAATTTTTGTTGTAAAATAAACATATCTTTGTGATCTAATTAAACCTCTTTTCCTTTGCTTCCTCTCTAATTACTTATGTTATTTTCATTATCATTGCAGGAAAGGTTCTTAAATTTTGTCAACCACCCCGGCTTCCTAATTGGAGAGTATTGTTTGATTTTGATCATCTACAAATTCTAATATGAGTAATTATGAAGTAAATGATTTTGTAAAGAAATAAAAAATTTACTTTGTGTATTTGTTTAATGTTTGGAAGTAGACTATTTGATTTTTTTTTATTGGTGAATGGAATGAATTCAATAATTATGGGCAATATTTAACATTCTATTGTGCTTTAAAGAGACAAATAAAGTTTTTCTCGACTTGCTGTTTATTTTGTAAGAAAGGTTGTCATGTTTCAGAATATATGATGTGTTGTTAGCTATCTTTTGTGGTATTCACAATATGTCCATTTCTTTTGGTTCTATTTTTTTTTCCTAAGATTTTTTTGGCGGTTTTTATGGTAATTTTTTCTAAGGAACTTTATGTTTTTTATGACTAAATTTAATGGGTATGTCTTTTTATTATTGGAGTTTACAACTTGCTCCAAAGCTATTGATGTGCCCAGGTTCAAGATGCGTATATTCAGTGCAACTTAAAACTCGACGGTGAAGACATTTCATGATCGTTTGTATACTTTTCGTAGTCATTTCCCTAATTATCATTATGGATTTGAGTGTAATGTTGAAATTAATAAGAATTCATATATTAGTTATGACGATGTTGTTTAGAGGAGGTCCAAACTGGACTAATTGTTGATGTGTTTTCTTAATTATTTTTAAGCAAATTGGATAGTCTTATAATTAGATGAAAGTTTCCCCAATTTTCCAAAACAGTTTTTATTTATTTGAATTATATGTAAAACAATTATAACGTAAAATTATATTTTGTTTTGTTGAGGAACGAAATTTTTTCCAGTTTGTGATATGTACTTTGTATATATATATATATATATATATATATATATATATATATATATATATATAATATTCTTTGATAATAATGTAGATCCCCCTCCTCTTGAA
Organism: Sambucus nigra; assembly: GCA_949130495.1. Taxonomy (NCBI): domain Eukaryota; kingdom Viridiplantae; phylum Streptophyta; class Magnoliopsida; order Dipsacales; family Adoxaceae; genus Sambucus; species Sambucus nigra. Next base: position 664,384,819 of record OX422211.1, on the reverse strand, counting down.
GATTTTAATTCCAATGATGAAGAGGTTGAAAGAAAATCCAATAAAGTCCAAGATCATTTGTAAGTATTTTCCTCCAAAGTATCACTTTTAACTCCCTCTTTAACCCTTAATAATCGAAGGGTGGAACAGTGGTCTTGCAAGCTTGATGTATATAGATAGTATGAAGATTTTGGCTATTTATAAGTGAGGAAGAAGAGTCAAAGTCTTCATTTGGGGGCTGAATTCTTCCCAGCATTATTGAGGCAATAAATGAGCAAAGTCTCCCATTCATCCCTCTTATAATTGCCCAAAAGACTATTCTAATGATCCACATCACTAAATACTCTTCCCACTTATGTGCACATTTTATCTCATTGAGCAACAAGCTCTCCTTCACAACAAAGTAACTAAATAAAATCATGAATATAATAGCAAAAAAATGGGCATTGCAACACGTTGTGCTTTGGGACCTATTTTATACTTCATTTGTAGATGATTTAATAATGATAAAAATCAATAAAATGCCATTTTTTAAAATGTTAATGTGTGGGAATACTAGGTGTCAAAATGTGATCAAAATCAGAGAAGGAATCTCAAAGTACTAAATAATATTGGTGGATTAGTAAAAGTGTTAAATTTGATGTACTCGGTGACGTGATGAAAACACATACTTGAATTATCTATGGAAAAAACACCAAAACTAATATGAAACCAAGTGATATACTCAATTTGTGAAAGACTTAAAGGTTTAACATGGGACAATTTAATCTATACTAAATTTACATTCACGGGTTACCTACCACGAGATGTATTTTCATGAGTTTTAATTGTGAACCTATGAACTATAATATGAAGCAATAGAGGTATAATTCAACTAACTTTATAATTAATGTACGGCGTCCATAGTTAATTTATTTTCAAGTCCATCCTCTGACAAGAATCTAACATATCATGGACACATTGGAAGATCTTGAGGTTATATAGAATCAATTTTCTGGATTCATCTAAAATAATGTCCTGGTGGAGCTAAGACAAGATAAAACTAAAGACATCTCGAATGTAAATATTAAGTTTAGAGTAAATTACATGATAAGCACCCAAAAGTGTTTAATTTATGCCCCACGTAGATGCATTTTAGTTGCTCGTTTTTAATAAAATTGGACTTATGTTCGAATTTTATTATATTGTAGGTCAATATGCAATCGTAGTATTAAATTGTGCAAAATCGACCTAATTGCGACAAAGTAGTAGTCAAAAGCGTGCAATGGAGATATCAAAGTGATTGCAAAGTAAGAAGTCCCGTTTAAGCTTTCCCCGACGAGTTTTGATGCACTAGACCTAGTCCAGTACCAAACCTAATCCTAAACCGAGTCTAAGTCATTACCTAAGCCCCACGTGTGTAGTTTGTAATTTTATTATTTTTTAGATTTTTATTTTAGTCGTATATAGTTTTTAGGATTTACTTATATTCTTATGATTTAAAATTTTATTTGTGTGCATATAGTTGAATATATTTGGGTACGTTATTGCGCGTCGAGTATTTTTATATTATTTATGTAAATATAATAGGTATGCAATTTATTATATTTTTATTTATCTTATTTTGTCTTTTTTTAGTTTTTACGTTTTAGTTTTTTTATTATTTTTTATTTGTTTTTAATTTTATTAGGTTATTATTATTTAGAGGTTGGGAATTTAATTTTTTAGTTGAGTAAATTTTATTTTTAGTATATGTGGTGACAAATATATTCACCACAAAATAACAAATAAAAGCAATCACCAGAATAAATAAAGAATCGAAAATAATGACAATCGCACACAACACAAGATGTACATGGTTCGAGAAGAAGGCCTACGTCTATGGTGGTGCTCTCTGTATATTATTTCTCTTTGCTCCGAAGAGTGTTTCACAGAAAATAATGCATGCCCTTTGCCCCGGGCGGAGGGTTTGTTATATACATGTTATTTCGAAGAGTGGAGGAGTGGGACTCCTCTACGTTATCCCACCATCCCTAAAGTATCTCTGGAGAGAGATTTTAGGAACTGACTGGGTCAAAAACTGAATTGGTTGAGGCACGGGGCCTTAAGACTTTGAGCCTTGTTTCATTGGGCTACTCATCTGGGACAAAGTGTCAAATCGAGGTACCCACAATTGCCCCTAAAATTTTTGGGTCACAATTTGGGCTCAATAATTTTAAATGATTTGCCTTAATGGAACTTTTGTGAAATGTGGAACACTCTTAGGGCGAAAGCGCCTTTCTTGAATTGATTTAGGCGGCAGACCGCCTCGTTACCACTACATCATGATTAGGAAGGTTTAGATCACTTCAAAACGGCTATTCTCTGAACGTCTCTTCAAACTTCTCCATTTTCTCTCAATTTCTCCAAGCTTTTACTGTAGCTCTTATTATTCCCAGGTCTCGTCTTCCATCTTCAAGCTTTTTCGCATCTTCCTATCGTCCCTGCTTGTGACTTTACCTCGTCCCAAGCTGACTCTTACTTCGTAAGTCTTTATCACTTCTTTTCTCTACTTTTTCTACTGGAATTTCTTCATATCTGTTACTAGGTTTTTTTCTTTTTCAATGGAGATAATAGGCAATAGAACGATCACCGAATTTAATAAATTCTATAACCTCCCAAATTGGGTAGACATTGAATGTGCCCCTATTCCTCGTAATCTCAAAGATATTAAGGACGGCCACTGGATACATGTTCTCTTGCTATCCCAGGGGGTCTCACTTTTCTCCCAAAAAACTTCTTTTCGCATTTTTTTGGGTTACTTTGATATAGTTCCTGCACAGTACTCACCCAATGTTTGGAAAATTTTCAATGGTGTGCATAGAATTAATCAGCTCTATGGCACCATTCTAGGGCTTGCTAAAATTTGCTTTTGCTACTCTTTTTCTCAAACAAGCTCTAGACTTCTTTACCTCAAAGCTAGGAGTCTTGATAGGGTATTGGTAGTAAATATACTTGATTCCCACAAGGACTACTGGCATGAGTGGTTTATTGCCACAAATAGGCAGTTCTATCCCCGTACCGAAGGGTCGAGGTTTGGGAGATACGTGATCCCCTTTTATGGGGAGGAGTTTATTGCTAGGCATAGATCTTGTTCTGATCGTTGATCCTCTGTTTGTGTATGATTTTTCTCATATTTTTCTCTCTCTTTTCAACGAAGACAAAAAACTCGGATCCTGCTCTTAGCGAGGTTCGAGCTGCTGAGTTGGTCAAAGCCTGGAAAATTAGGTAACTCTTAGCTAACTATGAACATCCTCGATCAACGGCATTCCTTCTAGAATATAAGAATATTGGGTCCAGTTTAATTGTGCGACTTATGGATAGCATTCCTAAGCTAGACATCACCGAAGAGGTTGTCATCGACCCCATCTAATTGGACGTGGAAGAAAGCCATTCTGGTGAGGAGAGTGAAGGTGCTAACAGGGGCGGTGCTGAAGGCAGCTCCAGTGAGGAGAGCTCTAGTAGTGAAGAATCTTTCAGTTTAAAAGAGGGTTCAGAAGTTCAAGAGTCTTCAAGGGATCCAAGTAGTTCCGGCGACGAAGACATGGCTCCTCCCAGGAAAATTTTTATCCGAGATAATGATGATGATGATGATGATGTGCTTCTCTCTTATCAATTGAAGAAGCAGAAGTATGACATTGAGGATGTTGCTATTGGATCTCAATCTGCTGCCCACGAGTGGGAGAAGAAGAGGAAGGAGGAGGAGCAGTTGAGAGAGAGGGAGAGAAAGAAAGAGGAGGAGAGGAAGAAGGTGGAGGATAGAAGGAGAGTAGAGAAAAAGAGGAAAGAGAGGGAAGAGGAGAAGAGGAGAGAGGAGGTGAGTGATAATACGCAAATATTGCGTATTTCATCCCTCGAACCGACGCATTTTAGCCCCCTCGGGTATCTTATTCCCTATATTTATGTTCGTTAACCAGACAACCTCGGATTTCTATGTTAACATGTTTTGCAGGGGTTAATTGAGCTTTTATAGGTATGTCGATGCTAAGTGTGCAGTTCGGACGCATTCCGGTTAATTTCCTGACGCGATCACACGTTCAAGGGCAATTCGGTTAACTCCCAGTTTGGTTACCTGGCCCAACATCTCCACAGAAGTTGAAGCCCTCCTCGCAAGCTTTGAGTATCCATGAACGGTGCGCTATTCCGATCCAGAACGAAAAAGTTACGACAATTTTAGCGAAAGGGAAAAACATAAAAACCAAAGAAAGGGGAACTTGTGTAGACCTATAGCCATCGATCGATCGATCCTTGAATGTTTGGCCCTCGAGCTTAGACTGTGGGCTTGATTTTTCACCATCAATCGATCAAAAGGATCGATCGATCAATCCCTTGTTTCCAGCTGATATTTTGTCTTTTCTTTTCTTTTTCCTTTTCTTTTCTAATTTAATTCCTTTTACTATATAAAGGAATTTTGTTGTAAAAATAGATATAATTCGTTTTAGGTTATTTTTATCCTGGGGTTTGGGTTTTTGAAGAGTTCTTCTTCATCTCTCTTTAGATTGACACCCAATTGGGTTTATAAGTTGCACTATTCGTCATACTCTCCATTTATATAGTGTGTATTTCCTTATTTCCTTGCTTTGCAGTTAATTTATATGCTTTACTAATTAGGTTTACATGCTTTGATTTAGTTGCTTTCTAGTGTAGTTTTATTGCGTTTATTTACCGCATTTCTTTACTGCATTTTTATCATGCTTTCTAGCTAAATTAGTCTAAGTTATGTTTGAATGGATCTCACTCGGGTCGACATGTTGCTTTGCTTTGGTGATGGTGTTTACGGGTCTATTTCGGGTGTGTTTTCCTAGTTATTGCGCTTAGGAGATTTGACGGTGCATATCATGTATGTCCCGTGCTTACGACCTTACGTGCATAATTTCTGGGGTATTTGTTGTCGCCAAAATCGTATTAGGCTTTTCTGCGGATTTAGGGGCGTGACGACCCTTGGTTCAATTCACTGTCGAAATGAGACGCATTTGTAATAACTCTGCGACCCATGTGACCATTTTATACTAATTAACTCGGGTGAGGGATATTCGACGCAACCTATAGTTTTACTCGCTTTGTTAATCTAGTTTCAATACACTCGCCAAGATTAATCTTTTCCTTTTTAGTTTGTAATTACCTTTTTCACTTTTATTGAGGAGTATTGAATCCTATAAATTCTAGCAACTCGTCTCTATGGATTTTCGATACCCAACTTACCCCTATACTCACAACTTGAGGGTAGTTGTAATTTAGGTTTGTTTGTATTGTCGCGATGAAACAAAAACAACGACTGTATCCTTACACGAACACACCTTTGACGCATTAATCAAAATGGTGCCGTTGCCAGGGATGAGTTTGTTTTAGAGTTTATTTGATTTAGTATTTCATAATATTTTACTTCTATTTGTATTATTTGGTAATATTTTTGCAAGACTGCTACATTTGAGCACTTAAAAATGCTTGAATTTCTCGTGCGTGCATCTACTTTGTGGAATTCGCCACTTTGAGCCATTTTTTGGGGTAAGCATGTCTTGTTCCATTTCTTTCGGTAATCATTATGATAATTCTCAAAATTCTCGGAAACCTTTGACTTTTGGTCAATACTTAGAATCCCAAAAACTTGCAACACCTAAAATGACTTTGGGCGAGTATTACAAAAGTCAAGCTTTGGAGTGCGTGTATTTTGATGATGATGATAATGATTTTGGGCCTTTACCTCCTTATAATAATAATTTTGAAATTAATTGCAATAGTTTTCAAAATTCCTATAATAATGAGTTTTCGTTTAAGTCTGATGGTAATTTTCAAAGTTCCCATTTTTTAGTATCCGCACCTCGACCTATGACATTCGGTGAGGGCTTGCGTATGCTTAAGAATGAGAAAATTGAAAATCGTTATCGGGAAGAAAATCGCCTGTGGGAATATGAATTGGATTTATTATTTGAATCCAACGACGATTTTGCTTCCGAGACTTTTGAAGTCGAAGAATGTTTTAAACCAAATGAGGACTTTGTCCCTACTTTGGAACGAACCATTTTTGACTTTGCCCATAGTTTAATAGATATTGAAAGTGAGGATGAAAATGACGTAATATCTATTTGCAATGAAATGATTTCTTCTTTGGCCCCCAAAGAAGAACATTTCATTGAAAATGATCTTATTTCCTTCGAAACTCAATCTTCATGCGATGATGATTCATCTCGTGAGTTTGAATTTCTTTCCTCCCCATTTTCATTCTCTGTTATCACATCGTCCCAAGTACCCGGTGATTCAGTTTTAAACTTTAATGTTTTAAACCTTTTCTCCAATGAGGAGTACTTTCTCGAGTCGCCTTCCATGAATGCATTTGTGCCTTTATGTTCACCCCCTCCCATTCCAATTTCAAAATCCATTGGAATATATTCGGATTTTCTCGATCCCCACATGTTTTTATCACCCGTTCAATCCAAATCCCCGATCATCCCTCCAAAACTTTTAATTGACGATGGTTCATTTCTTCGGCCTTACACATGACTTTTATGGTTCGAACAGAATTCATATTTTTTGGAAGGTATGCTTGTATTTGAGGGTACACTTGTTATCCTCCAAAGTCAAATCGTGTTTGCAGTGGACCCTTAACTATTTAGACTTATAGTTTATAGTTAGTGTGAAGCCTAAATAGTAGGTTGTATATAGTTAGCTTTTTATTCTTTCTTTCTTTTTATTTTTTTCTTTCCTTTTGAATTTTGTCTAATGTAATTAGTTAACTTTTGGTTATTTTTTTTTTCTATGCTTGGTACTAACTTGTTTTGTAGATTCTCTGGACTCGTTCTTATGGTGATCGCTCCAATTTTGGGTAATATCGCTTTTTTCCTCTCTTTAACTTAGTTCTTAATTCACATTGAGGAAAATGACAGGTTTTAAGTTAGGGGGTGTGTGATATTCTATCCATTTCTTTATTTAGTCCATGTTTTTGCTCACATGTTAGTTACTTAGTATGCTTTTCTTAGAAAAATTGACAATTTCAAAAATATTTTCTTTGTTTTTTCTCATTTGTTGGGCATTTTGCTTTTGTTTCCGATGATAAATTTTAATAAATGCTCGATCCAATAGACATCCCAATGATGCATATTCTCGATTTTAGAAGCTATTATACTTTAGTCTCAATTATTGATATTATGAATAATTTCATGAATTAAACTTTAATCCCATGAGCACATGAACTTTTCTTTCTTTATTGATTTGGTTTAAGATTTTTATAACTCGGTAATATTTTGTTGCACTGTATATACTTACACCAAGTAATCTTTGTACCTTTTGTCGTTTGTGAGTGTATACACTTTTCTTTCCTCTTTGAAAACGTTTGCATTCGTTGGTAATCTCTTTATTCTTTCATTGGATTGTTCATTAACTGAGTTCATACTTGAAATGTGTTACTTGAGCATGATTTTCATATATTGTTTTGACTCGAGAATTGCGTAAACTTTGTGAAATGATCATAGGCCATCTCTGTTATATCACCCATATTGACCTTGACCTCACCTTATACATTTACCCTAGTCAACCCCTTTGAGGCTAAATATTAGCCTTCCGTTTCATTACCCAAATCCCATAACTAACTCCAAATTGGAGTTATATACCATACATACACCTTCCATACCTTTGTTTGGAATGTTGCTTGGGATTGAATGATGTTGTAGTGATGTCGGTTGTAATTTAGGCATATGAGAGTTTGAAAAGTAAAGAAGAAATTAGTGAAAAAGTGAAGAAAAAGAGAAAGAAGAAAACAAAAGAAAACATGAAAAAAGAAGAAAAGAAAAGAAAGAAAAAGTTGTAAATGTTGTACAGTGTTCAATAAGCTTTGATTACTCTCCCCAATGACATGTCTAATTCTTGTTTGGAACTTGTTTTCCAATTTTGATATTGCCCGCATTTTCCCATTATCCCGAGTTTTCATTCCGAACACTTTGAATCCATACATACATTCCTTTCATTTCGTACCCTAGCCAAGACTACATTACAACCCTATAAAAGTCCTATGTGATCTTAAGTAGATGTAATTCAAAGGTTTAAACAGTTTTGATAATCTGTGAAAATACATTTCGCCTCTTTTAATGTGCAGTATCTTTCATTGAGATTACAGTTTTTCATTTTATATATAGCGTTCTTCATTTGTGACATGTGTGCGGCCTAGTTTCCATTTATATTTACTCTTTTTGCCCGCATGTTCCATGTGTTACCTCCCCATTTCGAGTGAATTCACTTGATTAGTGTAATGCCCGTGAGGATTGAGTATATGCTTGCTTTAATATTTATCCAGTTTATTTAAGTTTTTGGTCAAATCAAACTTTGCATGTGCTCGCTCTCCTCCCACATTTTAAGGTTTCGATTCTATGAGGTGCATTCTATAATGTTAATGATTCGTACTTTTATTTGAATTCTTTCACTTTGCTAATAATGCGTATGAAATCCTTTTTTCTATTGTTGGGCTTGTCGCATGTTGGTTTGGGCATATTTTGAGGAAACCATGTGATGTTTGTGGGTATCATACCTGAAAACCCTCACGAGATGACACTCGTCCACTAGGGTGACCTAGGGGTTTAACGGCTTATTGCATACGCTAAATACAATTGAATCTCCCATGAATGTGGCCTTATACTTTTATACCTTACTGTTGTACTATCTCCTTCTTTCGGTTTTCTTGTAGTTCTTGTTGCATCCTATTTCATTGCTAGGGACTAACAATGTGTAAGTTAGGGGGTATGATAATACGCAAATATTGTGTATTTTATCCCTCGAACCGATGCATTTTAGCCCCCTCGGGTATCTTATTCCCTATATTTTTTCTCTTTAACCAGAAAACCTTGGATTTCTATGTTAACATGTTTTTCAGGGGTTAATTGAGCTATTATAGGTATTTGGATGCTAAGTATGAAGTTTGAACGCATTTCGGCCAATTTCGGTAGGCGATCGCACGTTCAAGGGAAATTTAGTCAATTCATAGCTTTGGCACCTAGCCCAATATTTGCACGAAAGTTATATCCCTCCTCACAAGCTTCGCGTTGCCACGAATGGTGCGCAATTCCAATCCAGAACGAAGAAGTTACGGCAATTTTAGTGGTAGGGAAAAACATAGAAACCAAAGCACGGGGAACTTGTGCAGACTATTGCCATCGATCGATCGATCGATCCTTCAATGTTTGGCCCTCGAGTTGAGACAGTGGGCTTGATTTTTCACCAACGATCGATCGATCAAAAGGATCGATCGATCGATCCCCTGTTTCTAGCTGATATTTTGTCTTTTATTTTCTTTTTCCTTTTCTTTTCTAATTTAATTCCTTTTACTATATAAAGGAATTTTGTTGTAAAAATAGATATAATTCGTTTTAGGTTAGTTTTAGCCTAGTGTTTGGGTTTTTGAAGAGTTCTTCTTCCTTTCTCTTTGTATTGACACCCAATTGGGTTTGTAAGTTGCACTATTCATCATCCTCTTCATTTATATAGTGTGTATTTCCTTATTTGCTTGCTTTATAGTTAATTTATATTCTTTCCTAATTAGGTTTACATGCTTTAATTTAATTTCTTTCTAGTGTAGTTTTATTGCGTTTCTTTACCGCGTTTTTATCACGCTTTCTAGCTAAATTAGTCTAGGTTGTGTTTAAATGGAACTCACTCAGGTTGACGTGTTGTTTTTCTTTGGTGATGGTGTTTATGGGTCTATTTCGGGTGCGTTGTCCTAGTTATTACGCCTAGGAGATTTGATGTATCTCCCGTGCTTATGACATTGCATGCGTAATTTTTGGGATATTTGTTGACGCGAAAATCGTATTAGACTTTTATGCGGATTTAGGGGCGTGACAACCCTTGGTTCAATTAACCGTCGAGATGAGACGCATTTGTAATAACTCGTCAACCCATATGACCATTTTATACTAATCAACTCGGGTGAAGTATATTCGATGCATCCTATAGTTTTACTCGCTTTTTAATCTAGTTTCAATACACCCGCCTAGATTAATATTTCCCTTTTATGCATCTTTTCCTTTTTAGTTTGTAATCACCTTTTTCACTTTTATTGACGATTATTGAATCCTATCAATTCTAGCAACTCGTCTATGTGGATTTTTGATACCTGACTTAGCGCTATACTCACCAGTTGAGTGTAGTCGTAATTTAGGTTTGTTTGTATTATCACGGTGAAATAAAAATAACGGTTGTGTCCTTACACGAACACACCTTTCATGCGTTAATCAGTGAGGACGAAGTCGGGGTAAGCTCTGGTGCCCGTGTTCGCTTTGACTGAGGGGGCCTCTGTTGCCCTTTCTCCTCAATTGGCCACTGCGCTGCTCGAAAGAGCAATTTTTCCAACTGATTGTCAGAAGACGATGGGGGCCGACCAGTTAGCTCTGAAGGCAAGTCAAAGGCTAGCCTTGGTAAGTTTTCTTTCGCTTCTCTATTCTCGTAATATTTTGTTTAATGCTTCACTTTCTAACATTTCTCTTCTTTGCAGTTTGTGACCGACTTCGTCGTCCTGTACCGCAGTCGCGACGAGCTGGTGAAAAGGAATGCCGATCTGGAGAAGAAAAATGTCGAGCTAGAGGCCAGCTTGAAGACTTCCAATGCTGCCTATAAGTCTTCTAATCTCGCTCTGACTGAAGACAATCGAGTGAAGGAGACAAAAACCAAGGAGCTCGTGGAGTTGAGGCGGTCCTATGACTTGGTCTAAATGAGCAAGCTGGCTGTGGTGGAGGAGAATAAGGTGCCTGCAGAAAAGGTGAAAAAAGTGGAATCCGAGGTTATCACCATTAAGGAGAGCTCGTACAATGTCGGGTGGGCTGCTACATACGAGGATGTTGATGTTAAGATAGGTTACATCAGTTGACGAAACTTTAAGAAGGGTTGGAACAAAGCTCTTTTGGCTGTTGAGGTGGACATTGATTCTCCTCTCTTTGACGAGCATGATCCTGGCCCTAAGCCTGTTGTGGATGAGGTGCCTCCTCCTTCTTCCAATGAGGGTGCCCCTGCTGTTCTGACCCTCCCTACTGAAGTACCCCTCATCCGGGGAATGTCGACTCATCTGTCTGAGGGAGGTGCGCCTGGAGCTTCTGCAGATAAGGGGAAGTAACCAGCGACCTCAGAGCAGACTGTGGTTTCCAGCTAGTTTTTCTTAGGGAACTTCTTGTATTATTTGCTTTTGTTGTTATTTTCTTTCTTTTGCTGATGTAGTTGGAACTTCTTTTTTAGTGAAATAAAATCTTCTTCCTTTCTTCATACTGATTTCTTTCTTTAATGGTTATATGGTCTGTAGTTGATTGATGTTGATGAGTATATACCCACTTCTTCTCAATTAGGGAGAATTATTGGTTCTAATGCTAGTAAACAAGTTCGCCAAGCCTTTGTAAGGATTTTCATGGTCCTTAGGTCGAGGAACCAGAGTTTTAAAGACCAGTCAGATCTTGTCGCCAAACTGACGAATAGGCTTCAGGAGATAGAAGAGGTTAGCGCTTGCGTTCAAGAGGAAGTGAATGCACCGAGAGATAAACTTTTGGATGCCTTCGAGATCAATCAGGTCGGGGAAGTTCTTCAATAAGAGAATGAAGCTCTGAGGAGGGAGGTGTCATGACTTAAAGAGCATGCGTTGAGCGTTGCCCCTCAAGTTTTGCAGGGTTCCTCTTCATCGTCTAGTCCTCGAGCTGGTATAGATGATAAGGGTTCATCTAGGGAGGTTGACGAGCTTCGAGGAGATGTTTGTTGAGCATACATGATAGCTACCGAACTCCAAAGAGATGTTACGATGCTGAGGCATCTATTCAAGAAAGGTCCTCGACGAGTGTGGGTTAATGGTTGTGATAAGGGTTGGACAGATGCTCCGACGAGGTTGGCAGAGGTTGAAGAGCTATCCTTAATTAGAGGATGGTTGAATGCTCTCAGGGAGCTCAAGGTCCTCAGGAACTCAATACGCTGGTATCGTAATGAGATCTCCCCTTCGACTCTGATGCCTAATCCTTTCAGGAGGTATGACCAGTGGGTCCCCATAGATGATATCCCCAGGCAATTACTGGAACCAGGTGCAAATGAAGTCGAGGAGGAGTTAGCTCCTCACCCAGACGATGATCGAAGAGCACAAGAAGCTGATTATCTTTCTTGGAGGCCTAATGCTCATTAGGATCTATTTAATTCAACCAATGTAACTCTTTGTAAGCGCAATGAAGTAATAAAATAATTATGTTTTGGGATATTTGCCGACTAAACATGTGTTGTATACTGTCAACTTCATTGATTATCTTGGGCTTTTCTTAGCCGACTAGAGTTGTTTTATTGCGTGAGTATCCTCCCAATCCAGTATGCTTATAAGATACCATTCTACCCCACTTTACCATTTTGGTTGTGTCATCCCATTCCCTTAGGCCTAAGTGTAGAAATGGCGAGGACACACCTGGTGTTTGATGTTTTATCCGTGCAGGTTTTTTGAGCCAAACATTATTTGGCGACTAATTTTGAGTTGGCTGAGCTGCCTAAGGGTCCCATGTACGGCTTCATATATTTTTAGGGGCAATTCTAAGAGGTTGTTCATGTTAAATGACGAGAACCTGAGGAGGGTAAAACCCTTCTTATATGTGTTAAGAGGGGAGACTGTCACTTGGAAAAGATGCACAAGTTATAAAGTTTCTGAAAAAAATCAACACTTCATAGAATGCCACTGCCAAACTATCTTTTATTAATCAGAAAAGACTTGCAAATTTCGACATTGTAATAAAAGATTAAAATAGAAAACTAGAAGTATAATTTCTTTAAATTGGTTGCGTTCCAAGCTTGAGGTATCTCGATGCCCTCCAGTGTTTCTAAGTAATAGGATCCTTGCAGGTTGTCCCTTATCACCTTAAATGGTCCCTCCCAGTTTGGTCCTAGCTTGCCATCTGATGGTTTTATTGTGCTGCCAAGAACTTTCCTTAGGACGTAGTCCCCAACTTCGAATGCTCTTGGATTGACCTTATTGTTGTAGTGCTTTACTAGCTATTTCTGGTAGCCTGCTTGTTTGACCAGAGCCAGCTCTCTGCGTTCCTCAGCTAGGTCAACTTCAGCGAGTAATGCTACATTATTTTGGCCTTGGTCGACCTGAGTGGACCTCATGGTGGGGAGGCCAGCTTCCAAGGGGGTGATTGGATCTATACCATATGTCAGTGCGAATGGGGTTTCCCCGATTGCTCGTTGTGGGGTAGTGCGATAAGCCCATAGGATATGTGGTAGCCCGCTCACCCATGCCCCATTGGCTCGCTCCAAATGCTTCTTCAATCCATCAATCAATATTTTGTTGGAAGCTTCATCTTTTCCGTTGCTCTGGGGGTATGCCACTAAGCTGAAATGGTGCCTGATTCCGTGGTCATTGTAGAAACCCTAGAAAAGGTCAGTCTCGAATTGGGTTCCGTTGTCAGTGATGATGGTCTTGGGGATCCCAAAGCGGGTGATAATGTTCTTCCATATGAACCTTATCTTTTTTCGTCTCTAATGTTTGCCAGAGTTTTTGCCTCTATACATTTGGTAAAGTAGTTTGTTGCGTCCAACAAATACTTGCTATTACCGGCAGCCCTAGGGAGAGGGCCCATGATGTCCATTCCCTATTGAACGAAATCCAGTGGCTGGTAAGTGATTTTAGGTCACTGGCGGGATGGTTAACCATAGGAGCATGTAGTTGACATTTTTCTCACTTACGAGCATATATCCCATAATCCTTCGGCATGTATGGCCACCAGTAGCCTTCTTTCATTGCTCGGAAGGCTAGTGACCTACCCCCAATTTGACTTCCACAGATTCCCTCATGGAGCTTGTGCAAAACTTGATCAACGTCCTTTGGGTGAACGCATTGGAGGTTAGGTCTAGTGAAAGACCTTTTATACAATTTGCCTTCTGGAGATAAGTGAAAGCGAGCAACTTTGACTCTTATCTGATGTACGCCCTTTTTATCATTTTGTATGGAACCATCCTTCAAATAATCCCTCAGGGGGTCCATCCAACTGGGGGCTGGTTCAATCTGGGAAACATGACCTGCATTTCACTGCTCGTTGCTCTGGTTAATGCTCGATTGGGCGAGGAAGTCGATCAGAATTATCCTCTTTAAGTCAGACTTAATTGCTAAGCTTAAGGCTGCTAGAGCATCAGCATGACTATTTTATCCTCTAGGAAATTTTTGGACGCTGACTTGTTTAAAGTTTGACATTAACTTTTTAACTGTGGCGAGGTAGGCCGCCATTCTCTCATCCCTTACATTGAAGTCTCCACTTACCTGATTGGAGACCAGTTATGAGTTACCGAACATATGAAGTTTTTTTGCACCCAACGCCTGTGCCTTCTTCATGCTTGCTATCAATGTTTTGTACTCTGCTTCATTGCTGGAGGCTTCAAATCCAAGCCTGATTCTTTTCTCGAGGATTGTATCTTCCGGGCTGACCAACACAATGCCCACTCCTGCCCCTTTGGAGTTGGAGGCTCCATCAATGAACAGTTCCCAAACACCTTGCGCTGAGTGATCTTCCTTCTGACCAATGAGCTGAAGTTGATTGAGAGGATGTTCTCCTATGAATTCTGTAATAAAGTCGGTGAGGACCTGTCCCTTGATTGCATTCCTTGGCTGAAATCGGATGTCAAATCTCCCGAGCTTGACTGACCACTTGGATAGTCTACCGAACATATTTGCTTTTTGCAAGACTGCTTTAAGGGGGTGAGATTAAGAACAATGATAGAGTGATCTTAGAGGTAGTGATTCAATTCCCTCGAGTCTACCACTAGTGGAAAGGTGAGATTTTCTAGTGGCAAGTATCATTGTTCGGCATCCAAGAGGGTCTTGATCGCGTAGTAGACTGGGTGCTAGATTCTCGTTCTTTCACATACTAGTGCAGAACTGACAACATGGATGGAAACTATAAGGTACAAGTATAGGGAATTTTTTTCTTGAGGTATTATGAGCAAGGGTGGTCTGCTGAGATAAGCTTTGAGCTCCTCTAATGCTTTTGAGCAATCCTTGTTCCACTCCACAGTTTTGCTTTTATTCAATAGCTGGAAAAATGGCTAGCACTTCTCGGATGACTTTGAGATGAACCGATTTAAAGCAGCGAGCATGACTATGAGCTTCTGTACATATCTTATCATGCATGGGGCTACACCCTATTGATTGCATCAATCTGGTCCGGGTTAGCTTCAATGCCTCTCTCGCTAACCAAGTACCCGAGAAATTTTCCTGAGTGGACACCTAAGGAACACTTACTTGCGTTGAGCTTCATTTGGTATTTCCTAAGGATTTCGAAGGTCCTTGATAGGTCTGAGAGGTGGTCTTATTTATGCTTTCTCTTAACGAGCATATCATCGATGTAGGCCTCCATGGATCTCCCATTTGTTCTTTAAACATTTTGGTGACCAGCCGCTGGTAGGTTACCCCTCCATTTTTTAGCCCAATGGCCATAACTTTGTAACAATATAAGCCGACGGTGGTGATGAATGCTATCTTGTCTTGATCTGGTACGTACAGAGGAATCTGGTGGTACCCGAAGTATGCGTCCAAGAAACTCATTCTTTCATAAGTTGTTGTGGCGTTCACCAATTGTCCGATCTTCCGGAGAGGGAAACTGTCCTTAGGCCACGCCCTGTTAAGGTTAGTGAAGTCAATAAAAAACTCTCCATTTCCTATATCTCTTTGGAACCACTATTAGGTTGGACAACCATTTAGGGAATTGAACTTACCGTATGGATCCTGCATCCAGCAGCTTCTCCACTTCTCTCTCTACAGCCCTGACCTTCTTGGGTACTATTGTCCATGCTTTCTGCGCGATTTGTTTGAAGTCCCGGTTGACGTGCAGCCGATGACAAACCACACCGGGGTCATTTCTAGGAATCTCGTAAGGTTCCCACATGAAAACATCCAAATTATTCCTCAAAAGAAATGTCAATTCCTTCTTTTCTTGATCTGTGAGAGAGGATCCAATCAAGAACATCCTGTCTTTTTCGCTGCCACCGATTGGGACCTCTTCCAGGTTTTTAATGACTCGCTCAGAAGGGAGGAGCCTAATCTCCTCCACTCCAGGTCTTCTATACTTTAACTGCTATTTGTAAGGTATCAAACCTTCCTGTTCTTCAACCTTCTTCTTGGCATTCTCGACCTTCTTCTCTGGTTTTGGGCGGATGGCTGCTATGAAGCACCTCTTTGCCATCGCTTGATCTCTATGGATATCCATCACTCCTCACTCAGTCACATACTTGAGTTTTTAATGGTAGGTCGAAGGAACGACCTTCATCGCATGCAGCCATCCTCTGCCAAGGATAGCCTGGAAGGGAGAGTCAATGTCGAATACCACAAACTCGATCACCTTAGAGACATTTCCTGCCGTTACTGGCAGTATAATCTTTCCCAAAGGGATAGTTACTTTTCCAACGAAGCCAACTAGAGGTACGGTGACTTCCTTCAAGTCGATGACACTTAACTTTAATTTTCTGAACAGGTCGAGATACATTACTTCAGATGAGCTTTCCTTGTTGACGAGTAACTTATCGACATCATAGTTTTCTATCCTAAGTGTAATGATCAAGGCATCATGATGTGGGATCCTTACTCCCACCAAATCTTCATCTGTGACCACAATGTGTTTGTTTTAGTTGACATCATTTGCTCGCCGACGCTTCCCTACCTGTGTTTTAGCTGGAACAATTTGAAAAGCTTGCATTACTACCGTAATCTTTTAACTTCCATTCGAGCTGAATTTCCTTAAATCTTTTTTAGGTTCGATGCCCCATGAATCACTATGAACTCATGGATAACATCTTCCTCGAGCACATTATCAGGCCTTTTGTCTTCATTGGCAGCAATTTTCTCTGCATTCTTTTCCAAAAACTCATTTAGGTGCCCAGTCTAGGTTAATTCTTTAAGGTGAGACTTGAGACCTTTGCAGTGCTCAGTTTTGTGCCCGCCTTCCTTGTGAAAAGGGCATCTTAGCGCGTTGTTCCTCTTTGAGGGATCTCCTACCATCTTTCTGGGCCACTTAACGAATAACTCGTCCTTGATCTTTGCAAGGATCTTGTAAATTGGTTCTTTAAAGACAGTATTCACTGCATGAAATTATTTTGAAGCATCGTTTTTATTCCCGCTTTTGGAGCTACCCTTGCCCCATTCTTTCTCCCTTTCTTCTGGTTCTCATCTTTGTTGCTACCCTTGGTTGCGAACTTAGCTCGACCATTATCCCCTGCACTGAGGCTGGTCACATCCTCTACTTTGGCGTATTTCTTGATGCGATCCATTAGGTCATCAATAGTTATGGCCACCTTTGTAGTGAGGGATTGGTGTAAGAGGCAAGAGCTAGGTAGGACAATCTTAAAAGATGACACAATGACCTACTTTAAGCAGTCCTCGATGTCGTTGAACAACTCCCAATACCTTTCTGCATAGTCTCGAAGGCTCTCCTGGGGCATTTTATTTACTGTCAATAAGGCATCAATCCTCTTCGGATGGGAGCTGATGGTAATGAAGCGAGTTGTGAAGAGCTCTGCCAGGGACTCGAAGCTCCTGATGGATTTGTGAGGGAGTCTCTCGAACCACTTTTGGGCCACATCGTGCAAGCTCGATGGAAAGTTCCGGTACATTGGGCATCCTTATGGTTCCAGGGGGTCACGGCCTGCCTGTACTGCCTAACATGGTCGATAGGGTTTAGTCTTTCCATCGAAGATTTTAAATCTAAGAATCGCGAACTTATTGGGGTTTTGATTTTCTTCTATCTCCCTTGAGAAAGGGGATTTCATCTAGTTCCTGTGAGCTCGCCTGGCTAGCTCTCTGGTAGATCTGGCACCCCGATGGGCTGGGTGTTGGTCCATTTCTCTTCGGACCAAATTTTGTATGCCATCAACTCCTCGAGTGGGGCTCCTATAATGGCGAGATGGTTGTTATTGCTTGAGAAAGTCATCAACTGATCTGTGTCCCTCAAGACTTTGAGATCCACGTCTACGGCTCCTTCCTAGGCTGCGAGACTTGCTCACCTAAGGGATAGGAGTGTGGTACTGACGTTTCCTGGTTTTACGATGGAGCTCTCTCTCCATTCTCTCCAATCTTCTTTTGAGATGAGTATTCTCGACTTATTTCTTGCGAGTGGCGTCCTCTTGATCTCGGAGCCTGGCCTCATAGGAGTCGATTAGTCTGGAGACCTGTGTGGACCTGGCTGGACATTAGCTTTCCTCTGAGGCTTGCCATTTTGGACGAGCCCTAGGATCTAAACTTCGAACTTCAGATCTGATCCTGTGAGGGGTAGGCTGTTCTTGAATATCCCCTGCCTGAGGGACATTGCTGCTATGACCAGACATTCCAAATTCTTTTTGGTGAAGGCTTTTTACAAGGAGAACAAACGTTCCCACACACGAAGCCAATTGTGGGGACAAATATATTCAGCAAAAAATAACAAATAAAAGCAATCACAAGAATAAATAAAGAATCAAAAAGAATGAAAATCACACAAAACACAGGATGTACGTAATTTGGCAAGAAGGCCTACGTCCATGGTGCTCTCTGTATACTATTTCTTTTTGCTCCGGGGAGTAATTTACAAAAAATAATGCATGCCCTTTGCCCCGGGCGGAGGGTTTGTTATATACATGTTATTTCAAAGAGTGGAGGAGTGGGATTTCTCCACGTTATCCCACTATCCCTAATGTATCTCTCGAGAGAGATTTTAGGAACTATCTGGGTCAAAAACTGAATTGGTTGAGGCGCGGGGCCTTCAGACTTTGAGCCATGTTTAATTGGGCTACTCGTCTGGGCCAAAGTGGCAAATTGAGGTACCCATAGTATAGATTACATTTTAGGTTGTAAATATTTTAGTTTATTCTATTTTTATTGTTTTTGTACAATCTAAATAGACACACCTTACCACACACATTATCCTTATTCTTACCTTTTTCTCTCTTCACCCACAATCCCCCACGACTTTACCCACCAAGCTTCCATAACCTCACACCATTGACCTTATACCTCTGGTCACCCACGTACCCATTTACACAAAAAATAAACCCATGTGAACCCAAGACCACGACTCATCAACCACTCCTACCGGCGACCGTTACTTTCTTCTATTTCATCAAACCTCGGCAACAACACACGACAACCTCCTTCAACTAAACTTGTCGGTGACCCATTTACCCGAGACCCATCTCCGACCAGGAATTATAAACATTGGCAACCATCTCCGTAATCTCTGATCATAACTAATTTAAACCCATATCCAACCCGATTTAGACTCATACGACCCAACTTCCTTCAAAATAGGAACCATGACACCTACCAATTTTCCAATCTTCTAAAGATAAACCGACATTTTTTTACTTGTTCTTTAAATCCCTTGAATGTCTCCCCATAACAAAATTAACACTTATAGGTTATAAAATAAAGGGAAGATTAGCTCATTTGGGAGAGACTCTCAGAGACTAAATAAAGAGAGAGATGCCTTTTAGTGTCATTTTTTAGAGTTTTAGGATGAATAAAAAAATTCAGAAAATACGAAAAAATTAGTTTAGTGTAGAAAAATTTTTAAGTTTAGGTTTACGGTTTTATTTTTTATTATTGTAATTAGTGAGTATTTGTGGAGGAATTTGAACGCAATTCAAGGAATCAATTTGAAAGGAGACTTTTGAGTATTGTATTTCTTGCTCTTTTATTTAAATTCTTGTTGATATGCCTCTAATTATGCATGGGTATTTGAATATGTTCGGCTAATCACCCCATTCAAGGGGTGGGACAAAATCGCGTAGGATGTTAATTTGATTAATTAATTTTGTTGATTGTCAATTTATAGGAGAATTAATTTTTAATTATCACAAATTAATTTATGTATTGAGAGATAATAAAATAATTTAGTTTTAATATTTGATTTTGGAATCGAACTAGAGATACGTTTTTCTTAAATTTTAAATATTGATTCGGTGGTGAAATTTGATGATTCATATAATTTTTTATAAATTAAACTTAGCGGGTAGTTTATTAAAAGAGTATAAATCATAAAGTGTGACATTTTTAAATTATTTTTTTTGAAAAATACATTATCAATTTATAATTGTAACGAGAGTTAGGTTATGATTTAATATTATCTCAAAATATTTTAATTCAATAAATTAAGAAATTAAAATAATTGATCATGCGATGTAATCACATCTCTTGTATCTTAACACATTTATAACACTCAGTTACATGTAGTTTATTTCATTTTGCTTACTTAAGATTTTAGCATTTTTATTCTCCCTTGAAATTATATATATATATATATATATATATATATATATATATATAAACATATAACAAGTTTTAATAAAAAATTCAATTGCAAGCATTCACATTAATTTTTTGCACATTGAAAGTGGGATTGATACTCGTACTTACCACGATAAGAGTTATTTAACAAGTTTTGTTGGTAATTCAAGGGAATTTTGGAATTTGTCTTTTGAAGACAACGTCAAAAGCATAAGAGCAAATTATCAAATGAGGAGTTATCAAATGGCATCGTTGACACTTTCTTGACGAAGAAACAAAAAATAGAATACATGTAATTCATTTATAGTTGTAGTTATTAATTTCCTATTTACTCCTTAGACTGGTTGTATTAGGATTATTGAGGCATTGTATTTATTTGAGTGCATTTTTTACACCAATTTATTTGTAATAATTATTCCAAAAATGCAAAAAGGGAAACAAGACAAAATAGAAATAGAGCGGCCTTGGAGTGGATTTTGAAGTCTCTCTATTTTGCGTCAGTAGGACTCTCGAGGAGGACTAAAGTTAGGCTAACTTCCCCTCGATCGAATCAACTCGGTCTTCACCCCACGTGTGTAAAAGTAGCAGAAGGTAAATTTATTTATCCCTCACGAATGTCCTGGAAGCAAGTTCATTTTTATGTGATTATTTTCTTCTATGTGCTTTTTTATTCTCTCAACGCACTCAATCATTAAAACGAGTCAGGATTTCATCACCCACTCAATCACTTATCCTATGTCCTTGTTAACTGTGCTATCACATAATTAAAATCATCCATTTAGAAAGCCAAGTAGGATCGGTGTTCATTAGGAACTTTTTGGAATGAGACACTAGAAGATACTCTAGTGATCCCTTTCCACCCCTTCCAATCTTCAATCGACTTTCTTAAGACTATTGTCTAGTAAATATGGGTTTTAAGTGAGGTCTCCAGTAAAAAGACTTTGTCCTTTCCCAAGCGTGGTACCGGACGATCAATCGTTGTAGTATCTAGTGTGGGGATACTTCACTAGTAAGCCTATTTTTCTGCGACAAAGTAGGAGCACAAATTTTTTCAAAGACGCCGTAAGGCTCCCCGTTTTTCTTGCCCGCGGATTAATTAAAATTTGACTATCCATCACTTAATTGAAGAAAAAAATTGGCTAATTTTTTCTAATACGACGTATGGCTTCGTTCTCATTACGATTTTTCCTTTGCTTGTACATATCTATTCAATTCTTTTGGAAGTTGATTTTTTCTCTGCCCTTTTTTAGTTTCAAAAAGAGTCCATTTTATTCCCTTTTTCGAAACATCCCAAAAATATTTTCTTCCTTTTTAATAATAATTTCAAAAAAATCACAAAATGATTTTCTTTATTTTTCAATATTCAAAATGCTGAAAAGATTTTTCTTCTTCCCATATTCAAAAAACACAAAAAGATTTTCTTTTCTTCTGAATCTTATTTAAAAATCCAAAAATATCACTCTTGTCATGGCCGAAAAAGTCCTTTAAGGGAATACTTTGGCTCATCCCATCATCTTGAAGCATGTTTGAAATTGATCCCAAATCGAACCTTCATACTTTACTTCGTGGCGTTAACTCTCTCACACACACCGTTGATACTTTTGTGTCGTCCACGCATGCATCTCATATTTCTCCGCCTCTGGTGATGTGTGTTAACCCATCCAATACTTTTTCATGCACCTCATACTTTCACGTCGATAATTTATCCCATGAGTATCCATATCTTCCATATACATTCGTGGTCATTCTCAAGTCATTCTCAAAACATGGTAATTATTTAAAAATACTTGACACACCATTTATGGAAAAGTAAATGTCATACATGGTCTCAAGAATTAAACCCCCAGAATCATACAAATGTGTGTATGTTATGTGGCTATACTTGTGGGGTGTGAGGGGAAGATGAGTACGCACCAGTGAGGTGTTTCTTAATTTATGACACAATTTCCCACTTACTTATGTCTTCTAACCATTCCTTTAGTTACCCCTCCCATTTCACACGTGGAGATCCATAGGTAGAAATTTCTCCCAAGTAAATGCCTTTAAACGTGTTATGTCTTGGTGAATAGTGATTTTAATGTAAGTGCCATGGGATAACAAATACAATTGGCCACCGTGATGATTCCAAATTTAGTCTGCTGACATGGCTCAATTGGGTGAAGACACGTGGCAATCTACATGGCAACAATAAACACTTACGAACAACACCTCGACTCCGAGGAACCATACTGCAACGAGGAGCTCTGCTTCCCCGATCAACTCAGACGCTCCGACCTACAAGAATTCTCCGAGAAACTTTTGAGTAACGAGGAACTTAGGCGGTCCGAACAGCTCAGGTGATCCGAGCTGCATCTCGAACAAAGCATTAATAGCAGGATAACCCAACAGTTCGACTGCGCATTAAATGCTTATTATTATACAGATGTATACGCTTAAGGGGCATTTAATATATTACCCTTTTACATTATAACCTTAGGGCTATAAATACAATGTATTACCCTCATTGTAAGGGGACCATAATTTCTTGAGAAAACTTGTAATTGAGAATTCCAAAATAGTCAGCAATAACAGAAACAGTGGACGTAGGCCATTCTTATAAGACTGAACCACTTTAAAAGTTCTTTGTCTCATTTCATTTATTTATGATTAAATAATTAGATATAATCTAATTTTTTACATCAACAGATTGGCGCCGTCTGTGGGAAACGACTGGTAATATCATTTTTCATCAAAAATAACTCATCACAAATGGATGATATTCCAGAACCTAGCCATCGAAACGCTGGAAGTCGTCCACATCCATCTGCTCCGCCTAATATTCCAGATCTCGCTGGAATAATGACAAATCTGGCCCAGGGCCAGACAGTCATGTAATAAACGGTGCGACAACTCCTACAAACCCTCCATGGCGGTGCACCAACCCATTCAGGACTGCGAAGTATTCAAAGAAATACCCGTTTACCTTCTTCACGTACTAGGCGTACTGACTCATATCGTACTGAGGAATCTAAAGATTTTTCTTATCAACCTGGACAAACTTCGTCAGTGCGGGCCACAGATACTGAACAACGTATCACTCTCTCTCCAGAAAGGACTAGTTCACTAGAGAGGTTAAGCAGGGTATCACCTTTTGATCGATTAGGACCTAGAAGGAGTAGAAGTCCTCCTAAAGTCGCATCGAGGAGTTTTTGATGACCATCAGATTTAAGGGAAGGATCTTCCCAGTCGCGACCAGCTGCTCGTCAAGATAGATCCCAGGAAGCCACATGAACTCGATTAGTTGCTCGAACCAACCGGCCCGAGGATGGAAATGATGCATGAAAAGGCTCTATTCAAAGGCTAGAGGATAGATTAGGGGAAATGGCTAAAGCCAAGAACCCTCTACAACGAACTTTTGTTCGAGGAACACCTTTTGTCCAGGCCATTGTAGATTTTCCAACACCATCAAAGTTTAAAGCACCTGTTGTGACCCCCAAATATAATGGAAAGACCGACCCTGTCCTTCATATAGAACAATACCAGGTTGTAGCCGACATCTATGATGTTCCAGATGAGATGAGATGCAGAGCATTCTCGGGAACTCTTACCAAATCTGCTCAAATGTGGTATAATAATCTTCCTCGGGGTAAGATCTCAAATTTCTTTCAACTGGCCGAGTTATTCATTAGGAATTTCTGTTTTGGAGCAAAGCCTATTAAACGAGTAGCGCATTTATTAAGTGTTAGACAAAAAGCTGGTGAGAGTACTAGAGATTATATAACTCGTTTTAATAACGAGAAGCTCGAAGTCATGAACTATGAGGAAAAGATAGCGATTACCGCCTTGATGAGTGGACTACTGCCCAACAAGTTGTACTACACTTTGGCCAAAGATCCACCTAGAACCATGTCATATCTGATGGGAAAAGCGGCTAAGATTATGAATGCCGAGGAGGCTATGGCTACGAAGAAGAATATGGATACTAAAGAAACTAAGGTGGAAGGTGATAAGGCTAAGAAGAAAGAGAATAAGAACAATGGTAGTGACAAACACTCAAAAATAAGGTCGTCATGGGAAGTATTGAAGAAATTTGATAATTATACTCCTTTGAAGAAAGACATCAACCATGTTCTAGAATAAATCAAGAACAACGAGGAATTAAACTGGCCAGAGAAAATGAAGGCAGACCCTGACAGGAGAAATAAGGCAAAATATTGAGAGTTTCACAAAGATCATGGCCATATGACCAAAAATTGCATAGCTCTTCAGAATGAGATGGAAACACTCATCAGACGAGGAGAACTGGCAAAGTATGTTGATTGAAGGAATGAAAGAAGAAACAACGACCGAACAAGAGAGAGGTCTAGTTCTCCTCGTCGAACAGAAGAGAACAAGAAAAGAGACCATGACATTGATCCAGAAGATGACCCCGATCTTCCCAAGAGACCAAGGTAGCCAAAACGTGAGGTATTTTCAATACGCTTTGGGTCATTTGACTGTAATGTTATTACAGGTGGAGATGGAGGAGGAGACCTTACTATAGAGATAAAAGCTTACCTATGTGAGGCTCAACCTTGCTCATACATTCAACGAATAAATTTAGCTGAGGAGGATCACCCGAGAAAGGTAAACAAAGAGAAATTGGTCATTGTTTTCTCAAAGAACGACCTTGCAGGTGTTCTATATCCTCATGATGACCCATTGGTGATCAAAATGAGGATGAAGGAAGTGATGATTTCAAGAGTACTGATAGATAATGGTAGCTCGGCAGACATTATGTTCTACTCGTGCTTCGACAGTTTAAATCTAAAGCTATCTCAACTGGAGCCTTATCATAGACCCCTCCTCGGTTTTGCTGGCGAGAAAGTATTTACACTTGGGATGATCAAATTGGATATATTCATTGGTACGTGGCCTGCTTATCGAACAGAAAGAATACGCTTCTTCGTGATGGATAAAAATGTTCAATCAGCATACAATATCATCATGGGAAGAGTAGGATTGAAGAAGTTCGAAGTTGTACCATCCACGGTACATCAATGCCTAAAATTTCCAACAAATTTTGGAGTAGGAGTTGTGAAAGGTGATCAGAAAGTAGCTCATGAATGCTATTATTCATCCGCCGAGCAAGACGAAATGGAGGAATGAAGGAAAAAGACCACCACTTATCAAGTGGATGAAGGGCAGAAATTGAAACATTGGATTCTAGAGATGAGTCACAACTCGTGAAGGGTCAAGTGGTGGAAGCTACTGAAAACATCATTCTAGATGATGAGCACCCTGAATGAACTACTCAAGTAGGTTCGTCGTTGGAAGCCTCACTAAAACAGGAATTGATAACTTTCCTTAGAAGGAGAAAGAAAACTTTTGCATTGAGTCATGAGGATATGCCTGGGATAGACCCAAATTTCTTATGTCATGAACTCCATGTGAATAAGGAGATCAAGCCTGTGAAGCAGAGAAGAAGAGTATTCAGTCCCGAGAAGAATCAAGCTATACAGGAGGAAGTCGAGAAGATCCAGAAAGCCTTCTTTATTAAAGATGTTAAATATCCTGACTGGTTAGCAAATGTGGTGATGGTGAAGAATAATAACAACAAATGGAGGATGTGTGTAGACTTCACTGACCTCAACAAAGCATGCCCAAAGGATCACTTTCCGCTTCCCCGAATTAATCATCTAGTGGATGCTACCTCGGGACACGAGCTGCTGAGCTTCATGGATGCTTATTCTGGTTACAATCAGATTAAAATGAAACCTGAAGACATGGAGAGTACTTCTTTCATTACCCCTAGGGGAACTTATTGTTATAATGGTATGCCTTTTGGTTTGAAAAATGCAGGTGCAATATATTAGTGGCTGATGAACAAGGTGTTTGCAGAACAAATCAGTTGCAATATGGAAGTCTATGTTGACGATATACTGACAAAGAGAAAGAAAGTTGTTGATCATCTAGTTGACTTAAGCCAAACTTTTAATCAACTAGATGAATATCAAATGAAGTTGAACCCGACGAAGTGCATATTTGGAGTACGAGAAGGCATGTTTCTCGGATACATTGTCAATCAGCGAGGCATTGAAGCTAACCCTGAAAAGATCAAAGCTCTGCTAGGGCTGCGATCTCCAACGACGAAGAAAGAGGTGCAAATTCTTATAGGACGAGTAGAAGCACTCAACAGATTTGAATCGTGAGCAACTGATCGATGTCTCCCATTCTTCAAGACACTCCGAAAGACTTTTGAGTGGAATGATGAATGTGAGAAGGCTTTTCAAGACTTGAAGAAATACTTGGGAGCGCCTCCACTGTTATCCAGGCCAGTGATGGAAGAAAAAATATAATTGTATCTAGTAGTGTCCGAGAATGCAGTCAGTTCGGCATTGATAAAAGTGGAGAATGGAGTATAAAAACCGATCTACTACACAAGTAAGGCCTTCCAAGGAGCAGAGATCTGATATCCAAAGTTGGAAAAATTGGCACTAGCATTGATCGAGGCAAGTAGAAGAATGAAGCCATACTTTCAAGATCATACCATAGTAGTATATACTTATATGCCATTGAGGCAAGCCCTTCACAAACCAGAAAAGTCAGGAAGATTGATGTGCTGGGAAATAGAACTTGGTGAATAT
Organism: Sambucus nigra; assembly: GCA_949130495.1. Classification (NCBI taxonomy): domain Eukaryota; kingdom Viridiplantae; phylum Streptophyta; class Magnoliopsida; order Dipsacales; family Adoxaceae; genus Sambucus; species Sambucus nigra. The sequence goes on along the minus strand of OX422211.1, from coordinate 664,357,984 downwards.
GATATAGTTTATGAACCCAGATCATCGCTAAAAGGGCAAGCTGTAGCAGATTTTATAGCAGAGTTCACCTATCCTGATACCCCCGAGGAGCAAAAGTTGCTCGCTGATCAACCTGTGGATGTTACAGGATCATTAAACACAAGCTCAAACCAACTTAGGTTGGTAAAAGGGCAAGTGGGTGTTACATGATCATCAAATTCGAGCCCAGGCCAACTTAGGTTGGTAAAAGGCAAGAAAAGATAATCGACGAAGAGCAACAAATATTTCACCGAGGAACTCTATCAGATCAGAAATTTGAAGACGAGTTACCTATATGGAGTCTGTATGTGGATGGTTCATCTTGCACTACAGGATGTGGCGCAGCGATAGTTTTGAGCTGTCCAAACGAGGTCGACATGGAATACGCCCTACTTTTCCAATTCAAAGCTTCCAATAATGAGGCTGAGTATGAGGCCATGATTGCAGGTCTTAATTTGGCAAAAATTATGGAAGCGTAGCAGGTTATTGTCTTCAGTGATTCTCAATTGATCGTAAATTAAATGTTGGGAATATATGCAACCAAAGGAGAATAAATGATCAAGTATCATGCAAAGGTGATGGAGTTGGTATCAGAATTTACTGCTATTCAGCTGGTCAGAATACCAAGAATGGAGAATGCAAGAGCAGACGCCCTAGCTCGATTAGCATCAGCTACTCGTACCGAGCTACGAATAACAATCCCAATTGAAGTGTTGGCTAGTCGAAGCATAGACGAAGATCTGATGACGAATTTTATTACCCTTAATTTAGGACCATCTAGGATGGATCCCATCAGGGCATATATTGAGGAGGGAGAATTACCAATTGACAAGCTCGCAGCCAAGAAATTGAAGTTTAAAGATGCTCGGTATGTATTAACTAACGGTATTCTATATAGACGAGGAATTATGGCAGGTTTGCAAAGATGTGTACATCCCTCCGAGGTGAAAGAATTGATTTAAGAGATCCATGAAGGGTCCTGTGGAGCCTATGTAGCAGGTCGAACGCTTTTGCAAAGGGTAATGACGCAAGGATACTAATGGCCGACGATGAGAGTTGATTGCATAGCCTATGCTAAGAAATGTGACAAGTGTCAGTGCTTTTCCTCCATCCTAAGAACTCCCCAAGCGTTATTGACACCCATTACTTCCCCTTGGCCATTTTCCATATGGGGAATAGATTTTGTTGGGCCACTGCCAATGACCAGAGGAAGATTTAAGTATCTCGTGGTCGTTGTGGACTATTTTACTAAATGGTTTGAAGCTGAGCCTCTCATTGATATGACGTACGACAAGGTGTACCAATTTATTTGGAAGAACATCATTTATCGATATGGTCTTCCTCATGCCTTCATCACAGACCATGGAACACAATTTGACAATGAGAAGTTCCTTGCCTATTGTCATCAGTCAAATATTTTGAAGATCCACTCAGCACCAGTCCATCCTCATAGCAATGGGCAAACTGAAGTGACAAACAAAACGTTGATGAATGGCTTGAAGAAAAGACTGGATGACGCGAAAGAAAATTGGATCAACGAGCTACAATCAGTGTTATGGGCTTACTGAACTACTCCCCGAGTAGCAACAAGGGAGTCTCCATATATGCTGGCATTTGGAAGTGAGGCTGTTATACCCGCCAAATTGGGTCTCCCAACACACAGAATACTGAATTTTAATTCCCCTGTCAGCGATTTAATGAGAAGGTTAGACTTGGACATGCTCGAGGAGGTTAAAGAAGAAGCAGCCATTAGAAATGCTGCTTACCAGCAGCGAACAACTTGGTTCTACAACAAGAGAGTGAAGAAGTGTGACTTGAAAGAAGGAGACTATGTGCTAAAGAAGGTGATTCAAAAGCACAACAAACTGGAAGCAAACTGGCATGGACCCTACCTAGTTAAAGAAGTTGTTCGACCAGGGACATACAGATTAGAAACTTTAGAAGGGGAGGAGTTTAAGAATGCATGGAATGCAGAGCATCTGCGTAAATATTATCAGTAAAGTAAACTCTCATGTAATGCAGTTTCATCAGTATGAATAAAATGAAGATATTCTGCCAAATTCTCTCCTTTTATTGAAAGTTTTTCGGGGAATACTAGTGCTACACACTACTCGGCAAAACTCGGACTACTCCAATTTATTCTCAAAAATGCCAACTTATGTTGGTTAGGAAGTAAATGTATTCCTACGGGAAGTAAAACTATGTATTCCTAAAAATGCCAACTTATATTGGTTAGGAAGTAAATGTATTCCTACGGGAAGTAAAACTAAGTATTCCTAAAAAATCCAACTTATGTTGTTTAGGAAGTAAATGTATTCCTACGGGAAGTAAAACTAGGTATTCCTAAAAATGCCAACTTATGTTGGTTAGGAAGTAAATGTATTCCTACGGGAAGTAAAACTATGTATTCCTAAAAATGCCAACTTATGTTGGTTAGGAAGTAAATGTATTCCTACGGGAAGTAAAACTATGTATTCCTAAAAATTCCAACTTATGTTGGTTAGGATGTAAATGTATTCCTCAGGAAGTAAAAGTATTCCTAAAATTGCCAACTAAGGTTGGTCAGGAAGTAAATATATTCACAAAAAGCCAACTAAGGTTGTTCGGGAGGTACAATTATTCCAGAAAGTGCCAAAGCTCCTCGTAGAGGAAAAATCCACTAATTGTAGTTGGTCGAAAAGGAAATTTACCGACCTTGGTTGGTCGGAAACATTATATGAATAAGAGAAAGTGATCGAGCAAAATTTTTGATACTCGTAACTTTTTAAAATTATTACTAAGTTGGTCGAGAAACAAAACATCATTTTTTCCAAATGACTACCACAAATTCAAACTACTCGACAATAAGGTGGTCGACAAATAACACAATATTGTTATCTTTTTAACATATACACATGCACAGATGTAAAGTGTTACAAAACAATAGCAGTCAAGATTTGCAAATAAAATTATTTCATTAAATGTAGAACAAAATACATCAGGCATGAAATACAAATTTATTACATCCATATTCCTATTCTATTGGTTTCTTCCCCCCTGCTTTTGAAACAGGTTCCTCGCCAGCTGGTGGATCATTTAAAGCAAGAGGAGAATTTATAAAGTTAAGATCTTTCAGCATCCTGATATTCATCAAGGATGGTCGATCTAGTAGATGCTCGGGACAAGATATCTCAACATTGGAATAGAGATTGTAGTCACCGAGGTATTTGGAAATCAGACACCGAGGGATGGCCCGAGCAGGGATCCAACTCATATCAAGATTGAATGGTGGCATGGGTAGGTCGAGCATCCCAGGATTATGGTAATCCCACAGGTAATGACCCTGTTCAAGTTGCAGCACACCTAAGGCATTCAGCCATCCCTGTTTGTAGCCCTCATTATTTGCATTCTAGATACGATCGTCCAAGTGGTAGAGAGCCTCGTTGTAGCCAGCCATCCAGAACTCCCTGGGCTGCTTGTGAAATTGATATGTCAATCTTTCCAGCTGCTCATGGAGATTTTTGATGAAGAGTTATTTACTCTCCAAGATAGATTTCTGCGCAGAAAGCTACTCTTCCAGGTCCCTGATTTTCTTAGACATCTCAGCCAATACCTGGTTCTTCGCCATCAGCTGGAAGGCCTGGTTCTCTAAAGAAGATTGAGTCCCCTATTCCTCGACAAGAATCCGAGCAGCTCTTGCTCGTCCCCGAGGAGCTCTTGCTCGTCCACAAGAAGATGTAGAAGGGCCATCTCTTTTCAAGGTTTCCAACTCTTCCCTCAGGTTGGCGTTCTCGACCTCCAAGAACGAGAATCCTTCTTCAGTTACTAGGATCAAAGCATTTGAGGTGTAAGCTGCAGACTTCAACTGAGACACCTCTCTTTGAAGGTTATTATTTTCTTGTTCTAATAACTCAGTTATCTGTCTGTGCTCCTCGACCTCAGCCTTCAACGTTCTCTCCCGCACATCGTAAGTAGCAAACCGTTTATCATATCCCTTATCGGCACGGATTTGCTGATACTTCTTCTCGTACCCCTCGTGCAAAAGAGTAGTGGATTCCTTATATTGTTGCTGAAGTTCTTCAAGAGTGCCTTGGAGATCCTTAATCATATCATAATAAGCTACATTATTGTCCACTGCACGATCAAGCAGACACTTCAAATATTGGTAGGCTTCAATTGCCTGTTCCGAAGCATCTTGGTCGAGGATGTCGACGATTTATGCTGCACTTAGATCTGTGTGACCAGCCTTAAAATATTCATTGCATTGCTGTAACAGCTTTGTATCATGAGCAGACAATAATTCCATCCTAGCCAGAAACTAGTAGAGGAAGAAAAAGCAATAATCAATCAGAGTACCAACAGAGTATAAAGAGCAGAAACGACAATATGCATAAACAAAAGTTCAAATTTTATTATATCATAAAGTTTAAGTACAAGGTTCAGAATTACATGTTTAGAAGATACAATTGACAAAGAAAAATAAAATAGAGAGAAACCCAAAAAACTCTACACCTTTTCCTTGTCTCCCAAAACTTTCTCGAGAGGCTTGGACGAGGAGGTAAGTTGCTCGGAGGGAACAAAGAGTTGCTCGGGGAGCGTTGACAGTTGCTCGGATGAAGTAACGAGTTACTGAAGTTCCTCGTTAGTAGACTGGATGGCTGGGGGATGAGAAACTCGATCTCCCATCACCATGGAAGACTCTTCAGAGGCAGCTTCATCCTTTTCTTCATCTTCAAGAGTTGGAGGGGATCCAGGGATGTGTCGCTGGAAGAGTTCAGAAGTTTCATCAACCTTCATCTCCTGAAGAGATGCGACCCACCCATCTCTAAAGTATTTTAGGCTGCCATATTCGACTTGCGACATCATGACAGCCAAGCCTTTGTTCCACCCCTTATCCCAGCCAGCGCTAAAAGATTTCTTCACAGCCAACTTCCTCTTTGTCTTCTCTGAGGAAAGCTTCTCGGAAAGAAGGTTATCAACAGCTTTCAATTTATTCTCAACCTCCTCCTTCTGACAACTTACTTCTCGAAGTCGACCTAACTCCTCCTCATCAACCTTGAGTTTATCTTCAAACTCCTCAGCATTCTTGAGCTTCCCTTCAAGCTCATTTTTCTTCTCCTCCAGACTATTTAATTTTTTCTCCAACTCCTTGGAGGCTTCAACAACTTGAGCCTTCTCCTGCTCGGTTGAGGTAAGTTTCTTATCCCAAGCAGCCTTATCATCAGCATATTTCTGGCGAGAATCTTTCAGAGACTGCCTCAAGCCCATCAATGCTTCCTCTACACTAGACGAGGAGCTTGAAGCTTTAATAGCTTCATCTTTCTTCAAAATTGTGTTAAAACAGCTCACCAACTGTGAAAAGAAAATGAAAGCAAGTCAGAGACAGATATAACAAGGGAAAGATGAAAAGTTCAAAATAATAATACTTACAGAAGCAATATGGCGAGCAACCAATGAGGTAACCATGTCCCGAGAAAGGTTTTCTTCAATACCTTGGATCTCGGGAATGATCCAAGTCTTCACCGAGCTCATAGCAGAGCTCGGGGGAACAAAAGTGGGAACTCCACTAGTCGGGGGCTGAGAGACGGTGTCAGCTAAATTGACCGAGGTGCTCTTATTAAGCCTCCTCGGAGGAACATGAATAGTTTTGACCAAGGAAGAACTCTTGGTCGCTGATATGACAATCACCTCACCTGGAGCAGCAGCCTTGCTCGGGGCCACTGGGGGCTTCTCGGCAACCTTCACAAGAGCAGTCGAAGGGGCTGCATCAATTTTCTTTGTCCCTTCTGTGACATCATGTTTACTTATTTTTGCCTCTCCAGGACCAGAGGAAGGTTTCTCGAAAAGGGTAGGAGGTCTTCTTTTCTTCATCCTTTCACGCAAAGGAATGTGTGATTTAGGTGAAGAACTTGTAGAGGCTCGTATGGGTTCTGCGTCGCTTATCACCGGACGAGCAGTAAAAGAGGATGTGTAACTCTTGTACGGAAGCAGATATGAAGCTGACCTAATATGCTCGTCGGCAACACTCTGATGCAAACTCCAGATAAGTTTTAAGTGCCTTATATTACCTTCTGCCTCTTTTGGACACTTTCTTTTACTGTCAACTGCAAATAAATCAAAATTAAAATATCAGTGGCACATTTTATCAAACATAAAGGAAGCATAATCTCAAAATAAATAAAATGAAATAAAAATAACCTATCCCATTGCCATAGGGAGGGCATCTGGGACCCTGATACACTTCATCTCCAGATAAAGGAGCGTGTTGCCAATTTTTTATAACAACCCCGTCCTCAAAATAGTCCCTATTGGCATCTGGGAGATTGACCACTAAAGCCCTATTTAAAAATCTATTTTTGAAATAAAAATTATTATCACCAATAGCCCATCTATAACAAAACATGATTTCTGGAATTCCTATGCGAGTTCCATGAATTTGATTTTGTTTATGAACCCCATTAACTACTCTCCATGTATTGGGGGCTATTCTCGCAGGAACAACGTCAAAATATTGACAGAATTCCGAACATAAAGGATTTAGCGGAAAAGAAAAGCCACACTCAGCAACGAAGAGACAGGGGAACCAATGTCCCTCAGCCAAACGGAAATAATCGGAAGGTTCAGAAAGTTCCTCCAGAACAACCCATGAAGGAATAGAAAAATCAGAACGAAATTTATCAAGAGATTCAACAAGGTAAACCATGATGAATAAAGGAAATGAAGAAGAAGGAAGAAGATCTTACAGAAAAAGAGTGGATCTGTTGACAACGAACGATGGAAGAGATGAATGCACAGGAGAGAAATAGACGATGGAAAACTCAAAGATACAAATTTGAAAAAGTAGAAGATGATGGGATTGTCTGTGACACTTAAATACCTTATCTTGGGAAACGGTAAAGTTAATGATTACAAAAAAAATGATTACGCTACCGGCGGCTAGAAGGATAAAAAGTGCGCGGAGATCGAGGCGGTTATAAAAATTCAAAAAGACATGTATCTGCAAATTTGAAAGGAAAAATAAATACAAAGGAAACACTCCTAAATTTCAGTATAACCATTTAAAACCGCCATATATCGAGAAAGAATGTTCCACACTCCTCAAATTTTGAAATATGAAACATTGCGGGTTTCTGTTGATACCAAATTTAGCCTGCTGACATGGCTTAATTGGGTGAAGACACGTGGCAATCTACATGGCAACAATAAACACTTACGAACAACACCTCGACTCCGAGGAACCATACTACAACGAGGAGCTCTGCTTCCCCGATCAACTCAGACGCTTCGACCTATATGAATTCTTCGAGGAACTTTTGAGTACCGAGGAACTTAGGCGGTTCGAGCTGCATCTCGAATAAAGCATTAATAGCAGGATAACCCAACAGTGCGATTGCGCATTAAATGCTTATTATCATACAAATGTATACACTTAAGGGGCATTTAATATATTACCCTTTCACATTACAGCCTTAGGGCAATAAATACATTATATTACCCTCATTGTAAGGGGACCACAATTTCTTGAGAAAACTTGTAATCGAGGATTCCCAAACAGTCAGCAATAACAGAAACAGTGGACGTAGGCCATTCTTATAAGGCTGAACCACTTTAAAATTTCTTTGTCTCATTTTATTTATTTGTGATTAAATAATTAGATATAATCTAATTTTTTACATCAACACACCGCGTGAAAACTCCAACCATTGACAGTGAGGTGTTTGCATGCGTTTGCTACATTTTTAATTATTAGGATAATTCAATATTTGAACTTTTGGTGGCTCCATAAAATTTTGTGATTGATTCAGAGTCTTCATTATATTATTTCTGAAGCAAATAAATTACGAATTATCCCCATACATTGACATGTTATAGTAGTGATCTTAATGTGTAAACATAATCTGATAATGAAGACTAAATAACTAGGAGGGAAGGTTTTTGGAAACTTACTTTTCCATTTTAGTTTTGGTTTTGTTTCAATCACTTATGATATGCTTGGTCATTAAATAGGGTACATGTAGTATGAAGAATAATATATTTGTATAGTCAAAGTGTGAAAGTGGTGTATATATGTATGTAACATGCATGTCAAGGTGTGCATGATTGCATGTTTTGACTTATTCTTAGAGGGTTAAATCGTTGTCATGTTTTCGTAATGGAAGGAGTAGAATCAAAGTTAACGTAGTCCAAAATTGAGGTTTTTAGCCAGTAATTTTGGTTTATGACGTTATTATAGTTTAGTTGGGATAGAAATGGGGTACTTTAAGGTGGTTAATATATGATATAATTGAGGTAGTGGTACTTAGGATGAAAGATCTACTACTTTTCAAAAGCTCATTACTGGTTTTAATTAGGTAATACCAAGCGACATTGGTACTCTTTGGTTTCTCAAGGTTTTGCATGCTTATGTTATAAGGTGACCATATTAGGTATGTTTTGGGTACTACTTGGCAATGCTTTGAACATACCTAGGGGTCTTCTTAAAGGCTAATGCTGGTTGGCCTCAATTTAGATTTGAATTGAACAATCTTGAGGCAAAGGCTAATACCACAGGGTCTTTCGATAGGCTTCTCGAAGTTCTC